>SMGU01010845.1:0-10305 GCA_004348175.1 Puccinia novopanici
TCCAGACCAATGGGAAGTCCTCCATTGGATGACTTCCTGTCATTTCTAGGAGACTCCCAGAAAATACAAATAGAGGCTTCTCTGTACAGTCCTAAATTTTTATTTCCATCACTCCGGATGCCTAAATCAAGATCCCTCTCCCCTAAATTCTTCAACCCCTCTGAGAAGCAAGCAACAACAATTCACTCCATTAAGTAAGCTCCATTCTCCCTTCATACCTTCTAATTAAAACTGACCAATATTTAACTGTAAAGCATAATGGTCAACTTAGTTGACCTGTATCTTGAACAGGAGCAGAAAGATGCTGCTAAGTGTTGTGAACAAATTTACACTTAGTTTTACAATTCCTTTGACCTTACTTTGCAACAGGATTGCAGGAGAATGGAGGAAGATGAAGAGGCAATCATGGCACTGTTGGCCTTTGGATATCTTGGAATGCCTGGCTCTTGTTCAATCCACACCTACCTTACTCAAGCCGATATCCCCACCATGAATGACACAGCTTGGGCCTGCTTGTGGAGGTCCCAAAATGACAGGGCCTTCATCACCACAATCATGTTTGAAGATATTCTGAACCAATTTGCCGACCAATGGAACTTCAACACCATAAGTCAATCCAATGTGGACCCCCACAGCAAGCCCTAGATTGGGTAGCAATTGTTGGATGCTGCTGGCTGCCTGGGCCAAGTTGTGCATTGTTTATGCTAGACTACAGCCATGATACCCTACAGCAGCTGTTTGAAATTGCCCCTGCAGTATGCTCGCATTACCTGTCAACAGGATTACAGAACTTGTTATCTAGCCTCCAGGAGCACCCTCAAGCTTTTTTTTATGGCCAACTACCAAGAAAAAGGCCCACCATCACAGTAAACAGATTGAGAGGAAGTTCCCTCATCTCACCAACTGTATTGGGTTCATGGATGGCTTGGAATCTGCCAGTGATGGTCTCAGGTGATGCTGAGTGAGCTGGTTTTCACTCCATCTCCTAGATATCTCTGCTAACCGTCCCTCTTTCCATGTAGCATTCAAAATGCTTACTATAACGGATGGACCTGCTCGCACTATTGCAGCTGTGTCTTTGCTTTTCCTGGGTGGTGCTTGGAAGTAGGCACCATCCTCAATGCCCCCAGGTCTTGGAATAACTCCACAATTTCCAAAATGCTCTATGAGCAGTTGCTCAAACGTACACCTTCAGGGATATCGGATAATCAGCAACACTGCCTTCCCTTGAAAGCCAGAATGCCTACAATAGTGCATCCTAGCGCTGGTTAAGTTTGGGGATTAATTGCCTGAGTTCCCTGAGGCCTTTGCAAGGTTGAAGATGCTCAAAAAAAAGCTTTTCTCAGCTTGGAAGGCTGTTGATTGGGGTACACAATCTCTACAAGGATTGTTATTCAAACTGCCTCTCCCTGTAGACAACCATCAGTGGCGAGCTGATGTCCTGCAGGTGGTTTGCAGGCTAAATCGAGGGCTAATAACATGTCTAATACAAGGACCCTGGATAGCCCCTAATGAACACCCTTATGTAATTTCCAGGAAAAAATCAGATTTGAAACCATGCACTTATGGTTTTTTTTGTGAAATAAAAACATTTAAAACAGCTTTTGTAATCATGTTATCTTTTTAAAATCCAAAAAATCACACTTTCAGAAAGAATACATAAGTAGCATGGTTCTGACTCTCAGACCATCCTGCAAAGTTTTATTGTAAATGTATTCATAATATAAACATGTACTAATACAGCTGTACAAAAAACATGAGAAGGCAATTTGAAACAGCTTTTGTCAGCTGCATGTTGTTTATTTCTGAGAAAAAAAATAAAAAAATTGAAACAGCCTACATCAGTATGTATAAAATAAAAGGAACCTTCTCCCTTTCAAAACATATTTGGATTGTTTTTGTCAGTATTATTTTCACAAAAAAACAAAGGAATTGAAAAAATTATGTAAGGGTGTTCACTAGGAGCTATCTGGGGTTTTGGCATCAATAAAAATGGTATGGTCTATCAACAGGTATTGGATGACCATAGGACCCTCTGCCAAGACTTCTACAAGATGCTGTTTACCAAAATTCAGCTGTGTTGCCATATAAGTTGATATTACAACAGTTGTCTCTAACTATTCTGTGTCTCTTTCTTCTTTCATTATTTATGCATGTTTGTGTATTATTTCTTAACATTCTTATTTTTTTGTCTTATTTTGGAATATGGTTGTTGAGGGGGGGAGTGTTGTTCCAGAACTACGGTTTTAACTTTTATCACATACTTTTTATGTTCTTATCATTTTTCCATACTTCTATTTCCATGTTTTTCCTTTCTCACCAACCCAAATACATACTTGTAGATACTGTAAATCGTCTTACACCTCAGAAATACAGTTTTCCCTTTGGGAGAGTTTTTCCTATTTCACATACTTTAAGTATAGCACTCTACAAGGGATACCAAGCAATTGGACCATAGTCTATCTTTCAGATAGCATCTCATCACTATGCACCACTCCCTGGTCACAGGTTCAAAACTTGCCTGCAGGCTTGCCCTTTTGCTGGATCTCAGCCTGCTCCAATCAAATTTTAATCGACTTGTAGGCAATTTTCTGGCGCTTCCTTCAATCAATGGGGGAACGGTGGTTATACGACCTGGGTTGTGGACGTCCTGGGTGGTTGAATTGCCAACCAATTCCCAGGACACTCCTCCATTGAAAACCAGTTGATTTTGACTGGCCGTGGTGTAGAGAAAGAGATATGGTATTTCATGATAAGCTTTTTTTTTTTTTTTGTTCAAGGTAGTTTCTTTATATAACTTGAAAAAACTATGGTTGGAAGCAAAAAAATTAAGTTGAAAGTGTTAGAGGTTGGTTGGTGACATGGTTGTGATAGAGAAATGATAGAGAAGTGATAGGTGGATCATTAGGGTTTCTGGTCAATCTGGTTGTAACTGCGCCGCAGTATCACTTTGTATTTGGTGATCTGTCTGTTGTTCCGCCCGGCAAAAGTTCCTCATCAAGTTTTGGGATCATCGCCGGGATAGCACGTGAGCTAACCACAACTGGTGGGACAACACAGATTGTTGCCAGTCAGCTCTTAACAGAAAGGGGTACATAAAGGCATGAAAACTGTGATGCAGAAAACATCCAGCCTATTATAGCCCCACACCTCTGGGATGACGGCAAGAGAAAGTGAGTATTCATTGTGTCAATAAATCAACAAGATGTGAGAAAAGAAACATTGAAATGATGATGATCAAGAAGAAAGGAAAAATAGAAAGAAGAGGAAAAAAACTGAAATATAGTGTGATGAGACTGACCTGGGATGATGGCAAGAGAAAGTGAGTGAGGAAAGAAAGATTTTGCTTCCATCCCAGCTATATTTAAGAGTATTTTGGAGAAAACACATTGTAAGGGTTGATTCCCTCACTGCACTGCAGGCAAGATTCTAATACCAAAGTGGGGCTTTTATTGCACTAGACGGGAGAGAGAGATATCTCATTAGTAACTACAACTAGCAGGATCAATGGTTCTGAGGAAGGAGTGAGAAAAGAAGAAGAAAGCATGAAAGGAAAGAGAAAGGGGTCACTTACCTAGACGGGAGAGAGAGATCTCTGCCGTCTAGGTGGAGTGAAGAATCAGCTTAAAGTCCTTGATGCTTATTTAATCCTGAGTGTGACTCCTTTGTAAACCCCAATGAGTGAGGGGGGTTTACAGTCTCCCCTCCTATAAAAAATTTGACAGAGACAAGATGAAGAAAATTAGAAGGGGCATAATTGATGGTGGGGGGGCAGGGTGTGGCAGTTAAGATTCCGCAACGGCGTTGGCAATGTCCTTGGACCAGTGTACACTACCAGTCGACTCTGTGTCTTGATTGTTGGTACTGGTAGAGCCGTGTGAAAGTTGTTGCAGTGAGGCCACCAGCGCTGCCTCTGGAGTTGGGTAAGGATTGTCATCATCAATGTTGTGGCGCTCCTGCTCCAACTCTTCATAAAGGGCTGTGACTTCATAAAGGGCTGTGAGAGCCACCACCGCTGCCGAGTTCAGTTCAGGGAAAGATTGATGTTCAGTCATGCCAGCCACCAATGCAGAGCGCACTGGTGGGCAGCCGGCTGGGGATTGGGTTGGCTTTCCAGGGGTCCTACAGGTTGGGCCCCAGGCTCTTTGTGCCACATAATTGGCTGGCTTCAATGGCGGTTTGAACAAAGGTGGAATTTTGACAAGCAAGCGGTTGATGGGCCATGGGCATGCACCAGGCAGACTCCCAGTATGTTGCTTGCAGAAGTGAAACAAGCCTTGTGAATCCAAGAAAGCGTGGATTCTCCAGATAAAGTCCTTGCGAATGACATGTCTGGGGGCGGTAGAGGTCTGGTTGTTCTGTAATACGGGGCCAGGTGAAGGTTTAGGTAGTCCCAAAAAAAACCTAGCGACTCGGCTTTCAAAGTCAAACGGAGTTGCCTGTAGAAGTTGATGGTCGTTAACTCAAGCCTCCAAATACGCCGGCAACTCAAAGGTCTAATATTCAGCCAGCTCAAAGTCATTGACCAGTTCCTTCTCAAAGTTAAGCATATGCTGAAGGGTACGAGCCCACTTGCTGTAACCCATGAATGTCTCAGTGTTGATTATGCACAAATGTTGGATCTTCTTCCTGAGATCAGTCTTCCAGAGTGGAGAAAGTGCAAAAGCAAACAATTGAGCCCGGAAATCCTCCCCCAATTTGCCAGCAAACTCCTTGGCTTTGTTTGCATAGAAAGCAAGGAGATTTGTCTTGGTGATGAGACTGCCCGTAATGCAAATCTTATCAGCTGCATCAGAAACAGCTTTAGTATAAAAGAAGATCTATAGTCCATTGACCCAACACAAGAAGGGTTTGACTTCTTGAAAGGGCCCACGGAATTTTGGCCTGTCTGCGGTCCAGAATCTTTGCAAGTCTACTTTGCCAACAGCAGGAGCGGGGGCCGGTTCTCTCAGTTCCATTTTCACTTCCAACGCAATCATGGCATCCTCCAGGCGGGTCATACAATTAGCGGCAACACACCACTCCTCACGCACAAGCCGGCGGTCTTCTTTTTGCTGGATCAGGCTCTTGCGTTGAGTCATCAAAACTGCGCGTAACCAATCACGATAGGAGCTATTGGTATCCAGCGCGTCTGGGCTGAGAGTTGAGCCAGGGTTGTCTGTCCGTGTTGAAGATGAGGTGGAATCAGGATCCATCCTGGGCAAACATGGAAAATTACCTAGGAGAGGGGAAACAAGTCAAGGTGTTGTTAACAAAGTGGATGGATTGGTCTCAACGAGTTGTCCAAAGCATTGGCAATTGGCTCTGGCCTCCCTGATGAGTCTCTCTGGGTTTGAGACTGGAGGAAGGAGGTCTTCAGGGTTTGTGTTGCTCCTGGTGGGCATAAACTGGATGTGGAGCACTTGTCGACAAAGAAGTGGCAGTGGAAAGAGAGAAAAAAATTGGAGAAAAAGTTGGTGCTGAGAAGGAGGCAGTAGGTCGGTGGTCAGAAAAAAAAAAGTACCAAAGCAGGCAGTAGCTGGGGAAGGCAGCCAAGTGGAGATTAAGGCAGTCGGACGGCAGGAAATTTGAGATAAAGGCAGTCAAGGGGGTGGGGAAGGCAGTAAGGCAGGCAGGCAGGGAGTAAGGCAGTCAGCCAGGCAGGAAGGCAGGAAGGCAGGCAGGGAAGTTTTGGTGGTGGTGGTGATTTGTCAGCTGGCTACTATTGTAGAGCCAAATAACAAATTAAATAAAAAAAGAAAAATAAACATAAAAAAAGCTAAGAATAATATAAGAAAAATAACATAAATTTTATTCTACTTTGTTTTATTTTTCATTATATTTCACACACTCTGGCACCTGAAAAGTGCCAGAGTATGCATAAAAATGATGAATTAAATACATTAAAAATAAAAGAATAAATAAAAAAAACTTCTAAATAATCATGTAGAGGTGTTGAAAACACTTGGACTGATGTTTTCTAATGTGTACAGGATCTCCCAAGCATCCCAAGGCCCTAACTGCCAGTTTGAGGGGCTTAGTGATGCTTGATATTCCAGTACAATGAGTAGTGAGATAAAGTCCTGAACAACTCAAACAATCTATTGGGGTCATTTAATTTTCTAGACCAGCCAGGGTACACCAGGAGTAGTGTAGCGACCTGGCCAGGCCAATTAATATGAATTGGTCCATGGCAATGCCAGAAAAGGCCAAGCCAGGACCAATACAGTTACAGATGATTAAATATGTGAAGCAAGTCTAGAGACAAAAAAAGAGGGGTTGAATACACTTGTTTGATTCATCTGGCCAGCCAGAAACCTGTGGAAGTGGTATAGTTACCACCTGGTTGGGCCAGAATAGACTCCTTTCACTGCAAAAAAAACTCACTCAACTACCTGCAGTTGACATGCAGAAAGTCCAAAGAAGCCTGTGGTATTACTCAAACCTTTCTCCAAGAGTGATTCAACCAAGCTTTGATGCACAGTCACTGTGCATGCTGCACAGTGACTGTGCCAAAAAATCTACATATGCAGACAGGTGGAGTTTGGATGGCAGCTTGGCTGGAGCATGCTGCATGTCAACTGCAGGCAGTTGACTGAGTTTTTTTTGCAGTGTTTGGTCCATAGAAACACCACATTAGACCAAGCCAGGGCCTCAAATGGTTGTTACATATTTTTAATCAATGCTTTTGGGTGTAACAAGATGGTTACTAGCTAGGCTTGACCCAATAAGAACAAACCCTGGCTAGGCAGTAGCAATACTTGGCCCAACCTGGCTAAATACAACAAAGCCAGACTACTACAACCCAACCAGGCTAGCCAGGACACAACCCACTATTTTTCACAAAGCAAGATGACCACAGAGGGCCCAGAAAGGATATTTAAGAGAGCACCACGCTGGCCCAGCTTCTACGCAGACTGCTAGCTTTTCAAGATTTGTGAGAAAAAATTTTACAATTGAATTCACCTCAACAATCAATGTGAATAATGGAAGAACACTTACCCATCTTTTTCATGAAAACATTGACCAAAGACAGGATTCTTTGTTTGGATTCAGATTTATTGCAAAGGGTGTATATCCTGTTGAAACCAGAAAAATCATCAATGATGACTAAGACACAGTTCATGGAAAACCTCAAGGCCAGAAATATCTGAAGTAATTCCATAGGAAGAGTTTGGAATGGCTCATGATTGGTGGTGGGTGAAGGATGTGAGTGTGGTTTCCTTTTGACACACTTAATAGTTCTTTGCCAGCTGTTTTGATTTGGTTGGTGTGATGTTGTACAGTGCCTAGTAAAAAATTTTTGGCACTCTAATTTCTAGCTGCAAAATGGGAAAAAAATATTTTTAAACTTCAATTTTTTTTACACAAATACAACAGAGACTGGTTGAAATGGATCCACAAGTTTTGTAATTTCAAAGTAAACAGAAGAAAAAATAAAAATTAAAACATCTCTTGTATTTTTTTATAATTTTTTAATGATTTTTTTAGGAAAAAGGGAAAATGGGGATGGGGTACGTGTCGAAGGCTTGGAAAGAATGAATACAAAAGAAAAAATGAAAAAATGTTTATTTTTTTTTATTTTTTACTTTTTTCATTTTTTATTTTTTTTATTTTTTTTCTTTCACCGTCTTGTCTTGATCTTGAGGTGAAAAATCTACCATCTGGTAGCACCTCCTTCAGCCTGGATGACGCTGGAAATTTGTTTTGGCATGGAATCAATAAGATGATCGAATGTTGAGGTGGGAAGGTTGGCCCATGCTTGTTGGAGAGCTTTGTGCATCTCTGGCACCGTCCGGGGCTGATAAAGCTGTTGTATACTGCTTTTCAGAATAAACCAGACGTTTTTGATTGGATTGAGATCTGGGGATTGTTCTGGCCACTTGATTTTCCAGATCAACTTCTTGGCTAGGAACGCTTTGCTGGCACGGGCATTGTGAATTGGAGCATTGTCCTCCATCAGAGTGAGGCAGTGGTTGGGATTGACTCAAGTGAGAAAAGGGATCAAGTGCTTCTTATAGATGTTCTCAATAAAGTCAACGGCTTTGCGTTGGCCAGGGGGGACAACAACCAGCGGACCCTACTTGTTGGCAAAGAAGCTACCCCACACCATCGTCAAAACACGGCCGCTTTTGAAGGTCGGAACAAGGTTCCTGGCCTCATATTTTGAGTGTGAGTCCCTCTAGACTTTAACCTGTCGACTGTTCTTGCTGATCTCAAAAGACAATTTGTCAGTCCAGAGAACCTTCCTGCATTGGCTGATGGTCCAATCCTTATGCTCCTTAGCAAAAAGGAGCCTTCATTCCCGGTGTGAGTTGCTAAGGAAGGGCTTCTTGACAGCCACTTGGTTATTGAAATCAAGGTCGTGAGCACAACGGCAGATGGTGCAAGTGGAGATTGAGGGGGCAATTTGATCCTTGACTTCTTCAAGTTTCAGCCGGGGATTGTGTTCCATTACTGATTGGATCTGGCAAAGATCATGGTTGCTTGCTTTCCGAGGTTGTCCTGTTCTGGTGGCTGTGGCAACGGTCCTGCACGCAGCCTCTCAGGAAATAACCACAGAGATGGTTGTCCTTCCAATCCCGAGCTTGTGTCCAATTGAGGTGTGAGTCATCCCAGCGGTGGCCATGTCAACAATTTTGCCCTTCTTTTTGGTGGAAAGATAACATTTACTTAGTTCATTTGTTTTAAAACAATTTAACAACTTAAAACACTTACAATAGCTAATTGGAAGAACCTGAAATTGTATTTGGCTGTTGTTGTGCTGGTTGATGTGATCTAATCACAGGTGCCAGCGGATTAGTGGATTTTTATTGTGAAAGGTTCACCCAAATTTCACGCACTTGAAATGTCACTTCATCCCCGCCAAAAATTTCTGGCTAGTGACTGTAGATCTTGATAAAATGATCCAGATATTTGTCTCAGGGGTGACCTGTATTGGTTATCTGAACCACTCCCCTGCTACTTGCCTTTTTTCTCTCCCTGTCTGATTTCTCTCTCTTTTTTTTCTGTGATTTTTCTACATTAAACAAACCACATAAGTATTAGGATTAACAAAGATTGCTTAAAAAAACCCAAACTGAGAGGGAAAAGAAGTTAGAATTAGGGTATTCAAAATTGAAACATAAAATCATAAAATAACATGCTTAACAGCATAGTTTGATTTTTTGGCAGGGGATTGTCGATAAAGTTTTATGCATTTTGACAGGTCCCTGCGAAAAAAATTTATGTGAAAAGTGATTATGATTTTATGACCCAATTTTGAATACCCTAAATTAATCTAGAAGAAATATATAGTGAGGAACAAAGAAGAAATCTGTGAAACCTTTTCCAATCAGCTTTCACAGAACAGTCCTCATTACATAATCATTCTCAATATTCAAGTCTCTATAAATAGATCTTCTCCCCTTCACCCTTCTGGCTCTGTAGAGTTCTGACATTTCATCTCTACAAAGCTAGGTATGCCATTCATGTTTCTCTCCTTTCTCTTTCCTCTCCCCTTTCCTTCTCATCATTGTATCTTAGAGAATTCTGAAATTTCACCTCTATGGAGCTAGCTCATCACAATCCAGTTTGGTTCTAGAAAACTCTCCTAGACTTAGTGTCTAGTCTAGTGCCACCCTCCATCCAGGACTTAGTGAAGGATCAATACGTGATCCCTTACAAAATCATACCACAGGAACTGAAGAATTTAAGACAAAATTTGGACTTGGATATGCAATGTGTGAGAGTTGAGGTTGTGAGGAGTGACACATTCTGTGAAAGAAAGTAAATAAAAGAACATTGTTAAGGGCAAGTTAGGAATCAAATACACACAAAGTGGAAAGAAAACAAGTAATGAGAAAATCAAAATCACAGGAATCATCAGTGCACTGGGGAGGAAGAAGATTTATTATTTTTATGAAGAATGATTTATCAGAAATTCAGAATGGATGAGATTTAAGTCAGTGGAGATGTGAGACAATATGAGACTGGTATTATCTTGATTACTTTACTGATGATGTATTATCACAGCTTGAGGGCTGCCAACAAAAAACAAAAAACAGCCAAAAGCAAGATTAAGAAAGAAATGTTTGAAGAGACAGCAAAAAATATGAGAAGAGGAGAAAAAAAGAAACAGAACAAGGGACAAGTAGAAGTGAGAAAATAAGACAAAATGACATAATGAAAATTCAAAATGTTGTGTAGGACGTTGATTGGCCAGCCCCAAAACAAGAAAACCTGATCAGAAGGATAAAGTGAGCGAAGTCAATATCTGAGAGAATCATCCAATGGCTTCCGTATGCAATGAAGAGAGACAGACAATTGGGGGGGGGGGGGGGGGTT
>SMGU01010846.1:0-11484 GCA_004348175.1 Puccinia novopanici
TATGCTCAAGATAAAACATACATGGTGGAAACTACATGTTTGGATTTGGAAATTTATGGGTGCACTTTCTTGCCGATGATCATGTTTAGGATGATCATGTTTAAAATGTTTAGAATCATGAATAGATAGTCTCAACTCTTATGTAACAAATAATTCTGCAATTAATCACAGGGAAATCAACTCCTTGTTTATCTTTTCTGAAAACAGTAGCAAAACATGGTTTTCATCAAATACCTTCAAACTCCAAATATCACAGGTTCAGAATATGAAGCAGTTGATTTGGTACACATAGCAATTTTTGTAGAATTGTAAAGGATCAATGATCTCAGAAGAATTATACTTGTAGCATTATATCAATGTGCTAATTTAGAAATAGATGCCTTTGAATAATCATCTTCATTCAACTTGAATTAACATCATTATGATATCCTATCTTCAAAATTTCACCACTGATTTTTCCAGTGGCCAACTCCACACCAGGGAAAACTTTCCCAAAAAAACAAAGAATTAAAAAAAAACTATCTTTGACTTGTAGTTACATTAGTAAAACATTTTACAAGACTTAAGTCTTAAAAATCATTTTTACATGTTTTAAAATCAGCAAAACTTAACTTTCAAGTGATCTGCTCAGTCCCTGGGTGAATTTCAATACATTTTATTCAGAATTGTGTTCCACATCTGTTCTGGGTGAATTCCAGATTGATATACACATGAATTCAGCAATGCATTCAGAGATACATAAGATTGCCTTCTGCTTCTGTTCATGTGAAAATTCCAAAGGCTTGCTGAAATGTTTTAGAAAAAACATGATTTATGGCACTTCCCTGGAAGTTCCGTGAATGGTCCCCTGGTGTAGGTCAACCAAAACAACCAAGTGTTTAGTATTCCAAATTTCCAGCTTGGTTCTGGAGAATTTACCAATGCCTGAGTGTGGTGGAGCTTACTCTTTACCTGAGAGAAAAACACATTTATTGGGTTTAATTCAGGAAAGTTGGAGGTGAGGTAGATCAGTTTCACACCTGCTGCCTTGCATAATGCAGTCACTCTTGGGAAATTTTGGATTGATGCATTATCTATGACTAGAATAAAATCAATTTTATGGTAGGCATTCATTTAATCAACCTGAATAAGAGAGAGGGGGGGTTAAAACTGTAATAATTTTTGTGGTGAGAGAATAAATCATTCTTACCAGCTTTGATTTTAAGAAGTTCTCAAGTATTGAGCTTGAAATTTGTGATCTACCACTTTATGGCTAGAAAACCATGTTAGCTAACTCCTGAACCAAATTGAAGCATGGAGCATTTGCATTACACAAATATTGTGCAGCCACAGTGCCACATTGGGATCTGGAAGATGATCAGATTATATCCCATAATAAATAGGTGATTCATCTGAGGAGGCAATCAATAGATCAGTGAACAGCAAGCAAGAAGATAATTTGTATCTGACCTGTCAAAACCAGATATTTTTCAGGTACATCAACTATTTTAGAAAGGTGGTATTTGGAGGTGAAGCTTTTACAGAAGTGGAAAATGGCTGTTTTCTTCAGTGTGATGATCAAAATTTGATGTACAAGATTCTGTTGTAAAGTGTGGATCCCAACTAGAACTCCTCCATGGTAATCTCAAATATTTTCAAGGAAAAATATACCTGGCTCTGTTTGCACTAAATCTATTTTAAATTCACAATCCTTGGCTGTAAAAAAGCTCCCTGGGCCACAAGCTGCAGAATCAGCAGGATCTCAGACCACTTTCTGAGTCTCTTGGAAAATAGTACTCCAATGGGAGAATGACTGTCTGGAAAATATAACACCACAATATTATTGGATGAATCTGTGAAAGTGATATTGTAGGTCCATTCTGTGAGTCTTAGAGACAGAAAACCTGTCCAAAAGGCTTCATGTGTAAATGAATTTATTCATTCTACATCATCTAATTTTTCTCTTAAAAGAGTTTTTCCTGTATATGCATTTTTAATAAATTAAATTACTTTATTTAGAAAAATTCTCCTTATTTTTCTACCCATGTACCATTTGTGGGGTGTCATATAGTTGTGTTGTATGCCTGTTATATTCAAGGTTGATGTGGATTTTCTAGCTAAAGAGAAAATTGAATATATTCAATTTGGCTCTCTTCCCACCGGTCATAAAACAAACCAAGTGAAAATTCTCGACCTCAGACCAGACACCAATTAGAACCAGAAAAGATCACCCACCAGGAATCCAGAGGTCCCTCACTGCTAAGTCATTTTCCCACTGCTCCCAGTGTCATCATCACTTATCAGTAAGTCACCTATCCTGTCAATCTTTTTTTATCTGTTTCTTTCTCTCTTCATTTGGGTGGTTCTGAACCACCCTACTGCTCATTTGTTTCTCCTCCCTCTTCTTCTATCCCTCTTGTTTTTCTGTGGTTTTTATAAATTAACAACCCACATAGGTCAATGGTGGGCAGATACGTTACCCAAATGGATAAAGTTGTCTGTAACGTAACCTTTACAGTTACATTATCTTCTGGTTACAGATATTGCAAGTTCAGTTACGTTATCCATCCCAGAGAAAGGCCCAATTTTCTGATAGTTACGATACCTGATATTTTGAGCAAAACCCAGTTATGTTACTCTATTTGCCAAATATGGATAACACAAGTGTAATGGGCTTGTGGGTGTGATATTCAGTAACTAACTTGGTCAATTAGAGCAAGATAATTGTGCTCAATTTGTCCATCAACTGTTATTTATGAATTTTTCCCCTTTCAGCCAATGCAAAAAGCACCCTAGTGCGAATTGAACTCACAACCTGCAGTCAATACACCAGGGCAGCTCTTAACCACTACGCTAAATCCGATACCTGGCCTTCGTTTTTTTGACACCAAGTTACCAAAAAATTATCCTCCACAATGTTACGTTATCATTCAGAAAAAAAAAAAATTCCACAAGTTACTTTACTTTACTTACAGCCAAAAATAAGTTACTTTACAAAAAAGAAAAATCTGGATAACTAAAAAAAGTTACTTTATCCAATTTGCCTGCTGTAACGTATTGTAACGTATCTGCCCATTGTTGCATAGGTTGTCACTTAAAAAACCTTGGGTCAACCCCCTAAAAAATCTGGACCTGGTATAGATTTATCTCTTGCCAGTGACCCTCTGTTGATTCCTCCAGAGGAGGTTTGTGTATCACGGCTAGTCCTTTCCTCAGCCAACAGCCACCTAGAGATAAATCAGCAGAATTCAAAAGAATAAATATATATATATAATTATAGAAAAATAAATATCTTTTCTTTCTAGCCTTGTTATCTATTGTTTTATATCTTTCAAGAAATACAACTATATTTAACAAAGCAATTTGTGTCTTTTTGCCACTATAGAGGCACAGGCTCACACATTCACATGGTTGCAATGTTGGTTGAAGCTTTATATTTTATGGATACCATTGTGATTATTGGATAGATAAAGGGGGGGGTGGAAGAAAGCTCAAGGATGGGGGAGAGGGCAACCAGTAATTCAAATTAAGGCTAGCATTTCCTCCAATTGGGTGGGAAGCCACAGGAGTGTGAGAGACTTCTGAGGTAAGAAACTCCTGGACTGGAAAAAACTTTAGCCCTCAATGGCTGCTAAGTCCATACAACACCAATCAAGCAGTCCAAGATTTTTGTTTAAGACAATAATATATAATTCAAAAATAACTTTTCAGTTTTTCTTCCACCTAATCCACCAATAGTTGTTTCTCACTATTCTTTTGCTCAGGGAAATGAAGAATAAATCAATTTTTCACTTTAAAAAATTTGTATGGCTTCATAATACCTAGGGAACTGCATTCTTTTTGAATTTTTTATCTTATTCATTAATGGTTGGAGATTTGATTTATTACCTCAGAAAAATCTAGACTCAAATCACTCAATCTCTTGATAACTGTTTCATGAAGTTATACTTTGTTTATTTAGGGGAGGAAGTACCCATTTTGGGTTATCTCTTGTTAACAAACTCCAGAAAGTTACATGATCAGCACTTTTTCAACAGGAAAATAATTTTAGATTTTTGTAATTGTGCATGTAATCAGGTAGTTAGGAAATTGTCAGTTTGACAGAAGGATTCAATATTTTTCACCCCATAAAATAAGAAATGAAAGCTGCATCATGTTTTTTTGTTCTTGTAATTTTTTCAGCTGATGTTACCATCAAAGGTTTCAAGAACAAGTCATGACACAAAGCAGGCTAAAATAAAAAATAAAACAAACCATGTTGAATTGTATCATGAAAAATGGTGCAACAAAAGCAGAGAAAGAAAATAAAAACAAGGACTGTCCAAAGCAAAGACAATAAAAAGAAACAAAGAAGATAGTAGTGATTTTTCTGCGATTTTATTTGGCTGGTTTGAGACGGAGATTCACTGAGTGAGAAACATCATGATCATGAGAGTGTATTAGAAAGCCAAGGAATCTTGCCCTGCCATCGAAAAAAGATCCAGACATCAATTAGCGAACACCGACGAGCGCTTAGAGACTGATTAAAATGTGTCGAGACCAAGATCCCTTCTTTGATGAATTTTCGTTGACGTTAGTATCAATTGAGTGAATTTTTGCTTAATTCGATAATCTTCATTTGATTAGTTTTGAACTTTTCTAATCTGTACATTCAGAGATGGGTGGATTTGCCGCAGGTTTCACGTCGAGACATTTGAGAAGTCATTGATCGCGTTTGTTTATCGTTTATAGAAATCATCGGTTCACAATGTTGATTGGTTTGCAGACGTATCAGGTCGTGTTTTAGGTAAAGAAAACAAACAGAAGCAGATGGCACACAGTCAGTAGGTCTCATTTGAATGCTTTCAAAGGTTAAGCACACGTTTTTTTCTTCCAAAAAAAAAAAGTACTGAACTGCAATTCCAAATTTCTAATTATACAATCCTTCTCGGCCAACTCCTCTCTCAACTCTTGATTTTCTTTGGAAAGTTGGTCGACATCACCTGAATTATGGGGATCGCCAGACGGGTGATAGCTGAAGATAGAGAAGGCTGACGGGAGACAGGGGGCTGGACGGCGGGTGTTGAGCTAGGCAAAGGCTCATGTCTGGTGGATACAGGTGAAGGCGCTCGGCTAAAGGAACGTGGCGCGGGTGGGTCTGAGGCGGGTAGAGAAGGCGGGACGGCTGCTGAGGCCGAGGCAGCGGGTGTGCTGGCGTAGAGAGACTGCTTGATCGGCGGCGCGGCGGTTTCGGATAGATTATCTAGGCTGACCAGGATGGGCTCAGCCGTCTTACCGGCAAAGAATTCGGAAGAACTTAAGGCTGGCTTCCCGACAAGGCCGGGGGTAAATGTTAGCCTGGAACGAGTCAGACTGATAGAAGAATGGCGCCAATTGTGTCAGACTATGTTCCAAGAGGACGCGTCGAGAGGAGTATTTCATACCTTTCGTGGAACAATGAATGATATGGGCTCCACCAAAGTATTGGTGACTTTATAAGCCCGAGCTATTTCACAATCCGCTGTATTTAACGCCCGACGAGGAAGCCAGCACATGCCTCGTTGCGGCTCGCTAGATTTATATTCAGTGCTGCCAAAACTCAAGGTAAGCGTGTTGAAAATCCTATTATCAGGAAAGGGCTGAGCAAACTCACAGATAGTGACTTTCATATGAACACGATGCAAATTAGTATGATCGTCAGTTGGCTCAACAGCCTTGTTCTTGAGAGAAAAAGCTATCACGAGAGCGGGAAAGTTGTCAAAAGCTTGCAAACTCACAGTTCATCCGCTTCATACTCGTAGTAGCGAACGTTACCGTCGCCTTTTCCGGCAAGAAACTATCAAGGAGAAAAACAGGGAAGCCCGAATTATTTCTTGGTTGAGTTGACCAGGCCGGTTTTTGAAAGAGGCAGCGCAAGAAGACTGACCAAAATATCGTTGTCGGACCAAAAAGGCATCAGAGTACCAGAGCTGGTATCAATAGTTAACTGTTTGATCGGACCTCTTGCAATATCACCCGAGTTCCAGACAAAGACTTGACGGTCAGAGAATTTACTGAACCCAGTCGTGCAGATTCTATTGAGATGTCCCATACACTTTGCTTGAGACCATTTGATGGTGTGAATCTACCATTGACGTTACTTCACCAGATCTCAGATCATAAATTTGGAGCGGAGTTTTTTATCTTTGCAAGTGCTGGAAGTCCAAGCCAAGTTTTGCCAGTGAGTTTGAAAATTGAAAGTTGTCAGGCTTGAAGAATGGAATGAATGCAAGATGAAATAACTAACGTGGCCAGGAGGGTACCGGTCCAGTTGAAGCTCATGCTACCGACCATATCGGGTTGCTGAGGCAGTTCCACGGCACAAGTAGCTTTCTCAACATCCCAAATCCTGACTTCCAAACTCGCGCTAGCCAAGACGTTCTCCGCAACGGAATGCCATTTGACATGACGAGCTTTGAGAACATGACCACTTAACTTTTGCACGGGCTCGAGATCATTGACCTCAGGTTTTTCAATCCTGAGAGCAGCGGTGAGCCTGTCCTCGTCGACGTTGGTAAGTACGACCTTACCATCTTCACCTGATGAGGCTATAAGATTTTCTGAAAACGGCGAGAAAGAAGTATCGAGGACAGGTGCGGTATGCGCTCGGCAGAGCGGATACAAGTCGGGTAATTTTCCAGTGTGGCTCAATGGGACAACCAGATATGCGCCCCCGCCTGAAGCTTGATAGCTGGGGTGAAGGTCAGGTGAGGGGAAGATTGCATCCAAGTCATTTATTTCAATTGTGAATCACTGAGCATGAATCATGAGGGGGATCGAGAGACTGACTTGACGGAAAGAAACTTTGAATTTGCGGAAGCCAAGTTGGTGTCCCAAGCTGAAGCAGAAACCTTGATATTATCAAAGCACAATTCCCGCTTGGAAGACTGGCCATAACTGGAAATATTACAAGGAAATATAAGGCAATCGGTCAACATTGTGATTGAATTCAACATTTCTATCAACAAACGGGAAGGATCTGAATTGGAAAATGTTAAAGGAAAACAAATGAAGAGTGCATACACATGGCGGTAATAACTCTGACGGACGAATCGACTGTACTCAACGATTGCGGCACCATGGAAATTAAAAGTGTTCGGGGACAGAGCAGGCGTTAGTATCGGGAGGTCATCCAGCAAAGTCACCAAGCGGAGCTCAAGTAACTGGGTTCATTACCTCATCGTTTGCGGTCAAATGGTAAGCGATCGGCGGGGAAGGGGAACCGTTGGCACAAGATCCAGATAATCGGTAAAAGGAGGAAAGACTGTGTAGTATTCTTAGTAAAGCTTATCGGTCATATATCCGTAGAGAAAGCGGAATGACCAACCAGTATCGTTATCGTAGTCGTTGATGGTGGCGTGTTGAACGTCTGGTTGAGTTCGAAGGCCAACGCTGACTATGACGAGCCAACCATAACTCACCTATGGCTTATGTGATAAGCACATGTTTGTACGGTCTCCCTCAACATAATACATACTTTTTTTTTGGTTTTTAAAATCATGCCTAAATGGAGGACTTCCCGTCCCTTCTGCAGCCCCTGCAGAACCAGATTTGCAGCCCCCTACAAATTTTTAATTTTACAAGACCCATCAAGAGCCCCCAGCCACATATATCAACATCCTTATATTTTTTCTCACCGCTTCCACACACAATTTTTTTTTTGAACTCCTCTTCCACTAACCCCGTCAAGGTGTTGCCCACATGCCTCCACGAAATCAAAAATCCTCGAACTCGGTGCCATCTCAAGCCCGCACTGGCTCGCACACCCACAACCCTCAGCCACACCCAGCGGAAACCCCCAATGCAGAACGTTCTGATGCCCAGTCGAATGATCCAACGGCCCAGTCAATCACCCCTCAAACAGCGGCAATGGCGGCTTCCGCTTCCCAAAAACCACACGGCCGCGCCAAGGGTTCGCAAGGTTACAGCGCAGCCAACTGTCTTGCATTAGTTGCTGCGGTCAAGGAGGTCTTGCCGCTCGGTTCTCAGGATTGGTCGTTGGTCCTCACCCGCTACAACGAATATGCCAAGGCCAATGACCGCGCCAATCGAGAACTGGATCCGCTGAAGATCAAGTTCCGCGCGTTGGTAAATCACTCCAAGCCCACCGGGGATCCTGATTGTCCGTCATACGTGCGTGAGGCCAAGGCAACTCAAATCGCCATGGACAAGCGAGCTGAGGTTTTAGCCTGCAATGACTCCTGTTCAGAAGAAGAAGAGTGAGTTTTCCTTGACAAAATAAATATAAAATATTATCCAGTCACATCAATCTAACCGGTCATATCCTAGGAATGGAATAGGCGGTGTTGTCGGTATGACTTTGGATCACGAGGGACTCTGAGGGGGATGACGACTCAGCTATGGCGACGGGGCGTTTGGGAAATCAGACGACTCCGATGGACCTCTCGGCTTCCACAAGCTCTTCGTTGCAATCTTCCTCTGAGAGGATGTTTAGTCCCTGGTCTCACCGAGGTGTGGGGCCCCATTGATCCACTTCAACCACGCATCGGGGGGCACAGTTGGAGTCTCAAAGCCCCCGCAAAGTGGCGGCCACTCATAGTCCTCGCAGAATCGCAGCCTCGGGACGTTTGCAGGGTGGAGGGCGTGCTGGATCGACCCTAGAACAATCAATGACCGCTTTTTTTGATCCGGTTGCGCGCGAGAAAAGGGAGACTGAACATGGCATGTCGCAGTTTTATGCCATGCAGCTTTGCGAGGCTAATAAGACAATTGAGCGGCTCCGCGAAGAAACCACCCGACTTCGTGAGGAGATTAATCTCCTCCGTCTTGGCGAGCAGCGTCGTATTTCCGAGTTGCAACAAAAGATTAACGAACAAAAGTTCGAAATTCAAGCCCTCAACAACAAGGCTGATATGGTTCAAATGAAGTACGAAATGGTCTCGGGACCATCGTTCATGTCGCAGCCCAATAACCTCGCACGAAACCTTTCCTCAAGTATGCCAAAGACAAATCGTTCCACCATCCCAAACACCGCGGAAATGATCAACCCCGAAATTGAACAACAATGATCCCCAATCGTTTCGTTCATCCGTGGCTTGTGTGGTTGGGGTTTTTCCCTTCTCTATAATCTCTTTTACTCTAAAAAATGTCTCTTTTTCTATTCAGATATGTTTCCCACCAAAAAATGCCTTCTATCAATTGTGTTCTGCGTGATAGGGCAACATTGTTACAGTTAGATTGCAAGATTGTAAAAGATCGTTCCAGTCCAAACCTCCCCATTCATCTAAATAAGAAATCAGAATAGGAACAGGAACAAATGATCCTGATGTCCACAATTACATAAAAACAATGTCGCAAGCACACATTCCCAAAGGGGCAGTTGAGGAAGGCTTGAGGTGTAGTCTACTACAACCATCCATTGTAGTACCGACTGATTCTGCATCGACGCTGGATTGTTGAAAACAACATATTATGAAATGACCGACTGAGGATTTCTGCCTCACATTCAACAGACTCGTATACAGTCTGTGTCTGGTTAATTCTGACTGATCGACATCGGATTTGATGCAGGCGAATGGCTAATTCCAACACCTCGGCGCGGAAACAATGATTTGTTGCAGGCAGAGGGAGTTTGAGACGTCCAAATGAACCTTGGATTGATCTCATTCCCCACTCGGCGGCTTGCCGAGCCGAAACCAGCTGCTCATTCAACAGCTTCAATCTCGAATATGACCGTGGGCTTGACGGAAGTCAATCACCCTTCTTCATGGGCGCCAGGATGCGATTCTCGAGCCTGTTGGTACGTCGCGGGAAAGCGGTATCGCTAATGATTCGGTACCCGACTGGAGTGTCATTCAGAAGTTTCGAATATAGTCGATCAGCTATATTTGAGTCATGCCACGATCCTGGCGCATTTAACACCGCATGTAGAATAGATCCATCTGGCGCAAAAGTAATAATATTGCTGCAATAGTGACTACACGTCCAGCCGTTATAATAAGCATTCTGTAAGCTGGATGCAAAATAGACATCAGCACACATTATGTAATTAAATTTCAGAATGATTGATTGTGTGCTTACTTTTCATCGTCCGCAACATTGACTGGAATATTGAGACCATCCACAAAACCGAAGCAATTTGATAACCGAGGGAATTTTTTTTGGATCATAGAGCTGTAGTATTCACATTTGGCCTCCGTTGATGGCCAACTTATGCGAGAAATTTTGAGTGATTTGAGTACCAATAGCAGACAATTGCGAGCATGTTCCAGATCTTGTGCACATACTGCTGGAGTAATAGAAAAAATATGTTGCAGAGTGAAGCTGGAGCTAAGCCAATGCAGCAAGAGAGCAAGGCCACCGGGGGCATCGAGAGACCTTCTTTTGGGTTGTGGCGCCCCATGAGGATTGACATCTGACCGCGGAATGGTTGAGCAAATCCACGCCATTTCGAAAGGGATTAGGAGTGACTCAAAGGTGCAGACATCAACTCCCATAGTTGTAATGAAGGCACGATCGTTTCCTGCGTCTCGCAAATGAGTCCACGGACTCCTAGATCGTGGATCTCCAGAAAGGTCCTGTCGGGTGAGATAAGTCCGCAGTGATCTGATGGGACCGCGTTTGCCCAGGTAAGCCAGGGCTATAATTGCAGCGGCGGTGTCGTCTTCTTCCTTGTTTCTTCGGCAATGGTCCAGTTGGAAGTTCCCTAAGAATGAGCTGTAAAGAATTGTGAATCAGCTGCCTTGCATCAATGAGATTTCTGTTATGTGGAAGCACGTACCTCATAATGATTTGAGTGAGTGAAACAAATTGGGTGTAGTTTTGGTATGGGCGCGTGTGTATTTTTGGTCTCACAGGATGACGGGAAGCCGATTTTACAATGAGAACCAGATTTAGTTTTGGCCTTTCTAAATCTGGTTCTGCAGGGGCTGCAGAAGGGACGGGAAGTCCTCCAATCATCCACACAGTTGAGAGCCAGTTCTTTTGCATTGAATTAGTTGAGCTCAACCAATGTTAATCTGGTTGAGTGCACCAGATTAAATAGCATCAAAGCAACCAAGTTTGGTTTACTTACAGTGACCAATGTAATATCAAGGCAACTTGCAATTCTTTTACATCAGCTTTCTTCAACCAACATTAAACTGGATGTTTTCAAACCACATTCACTAGGATGCACTCAACCTAGTTAGGCTTTCTGGCAGTGCAAGCAAGTTCCAAGGAAGTATCCCTAGTGACTGGCCATCAATTTTATTTCTCTGTTGAAACCCTCACTTAGGGTATTCAAAATTGAAACATAAAATCATGAAATAACATACTTAACAGCATACTTTGATTTTTTGGAAGGGGATTTTCAATAAATTTTTATGCATTTTGACAGGTCCTTGTGAAAAGATTTTATGTGAGAAGTGATTATGATTTTATGTCCCACTTTTGAATAACCTAACTGTAACAGCTCCTTTCCCATTGATATCATATTTCCTATCCTCAATAGGCTGGCTCACATAGCTGCACCGTTTTTGAAATTGA
>SMGU01010847.1:0-20137 GCA_004348175.1 Puccinia novopanici
GCATAGTGTTAGCTTATTAGGCTATGCTAACAAAAAGCTACTCTTAGCAGGCCTCCTTTGTCTTAGCTAGATGCAGGGATGTATGCATCTCCTACAGATTCCTTCTTGTTTGTACAGGACTTTTATATCAGGCCCACTCTTGTAGGGACTTGGACCCAGTTCTTTCCTTAGTCTTTTCTTGAGTCAAACTCTATTTCCCATCATTTCCAGTGATAGATTAGGCCTTCCTTCAGCCTGTTACAAGCCCCGTTACAACCCCCACACGCGGGTTTTTTTCGGAGTTGGGGACCGGGATGACCCTCAGACCTTGTCCCGAAACACAGCCTTTACCAATATATCGGAGCTGAGATATTGGCAGTGACATTAATGTCTCCGATACCGGCAGCCATGTTCATTCATGAAACAATCTGATCTGGCCGTGAGACTGTGGTTGCGCGCATAGCCAAATGTAAATAACGTCCGAGGTGCAGTACGGGAGCTTTTTTTGAATATAAAATGATGTACTCTTGTCAAGGGAGCCGTTGCAACGAAACGCAGCTGAAGGTTGCTGAGCAGACACTGCCTTGAGTTACAATCCGGACAGACACCTCTCCCATTCACGAACATCCCAAAGAGGCACCGAGAGGGCAGTAGCCTGTATGGATCGTTCTCAACGAATCATTGTGGTCGGAGGATGCGGCACCTTCGGGCTCTCCACCGCCTGGCACTTGGCCAAGCGCGGATACACCAACATCATCTGTGTTGACCGCTGGATGTTCCCGAGCAAGTCATCGGCTGGATTCGACAGAAACAAGGTAAAGCACGCTGCAAGCCATCCCCCAGACACACATTGATTGCTAATCACTTCTGACTGCTTCACGCACTATCACACCAGATCGTTAGGACAGTCTATGGCGACCCACTCTACATCAAGCTCGCCCAGGAAGCCATCCAGCTATGGCAGCAACCCATGTTCAAGGGAATCTTCCATCAAACCGGGTGGGTCATCGGGACCACAGCTCCACCGACGAGTGTAGATCGAAGCACCTCGACCAACTCGATAAGCGCCGCGGGAGCGTTTGACACCATGCTGCACACCCATCGTCTTCACGGGCGCACGGACCAGGTCACCGCCCTTCCGGACTCCACAGCCCTGTGCAACAGATTCCCCGATTTCTTCAGTCATGCCCCCGGCTTTCGCGGCATATTCGACCGCAACGCCGGCTGGGTCGATGCCGCCCGAGCCCTCGAGGTCGTCGGCCGCGACTGCCAGGCCCGCGGCGTCCGCTTCGTCGTCGGCTCTAAGGGCACCGTCAAGTCCCTCATCAGAAGAGATCATCACGGACGCCCCTCAAATCATGTCTCCGGCCTCCTCATGGAAGACGGCTCCGTCTTCCATGCCGATAAAATCGTACTGTGTGTCGGTGCCTACACCGAAAGCTTGATCGATATGGAAGGTCAAGTCACCGCCGTAGGTCGACTCCAAAAGCACTGAAATCAAAAAATAATAATAACTGAGTAACCATGTTTCTCCCCAAACCATCGCACGGCTCAAACAGGTTGCCTACAGTACTTCTCACATCGCACTCACCCCATCAGAGCTCAAAAAATACCAAAACATGCCCGTCATTAGTGAGTGTGCTTTTGCTGCGCCCAGCTGCTGCATTACCGCCTTCCTCGAATCTGACGGCCCAGACATGAAATCGCAGTGGTAGAAGGTTTAGGATATGCGTTCCCCCCGGACCAAAACGGGCACATTAAGATCTGCGACCTGCACGTAGGCAAGCCTGGTCCCCTGCGGCCCCACATACTAAGCTGAGCCTTACAGCCCTATTCTGATGCTGAAGATAATATGTATGGCCCTTTTTTTTTTCAGGACATCCATGGAAACAATCCATCTTGGGCCGGCCCCACCCTATCTCTGTGCCCCGGGATGCCGCGTACCACGAAACCGACACCCTGCCGAACGAAGACGTCTCAGAAACTCGCAAGTTTATCGACTATTGTCTGCCCCAGTTCGCCGGTCGTGCGTTCGATAAGACCGCCATGTGTTGGGATACGGAGTAAGCCGTCTCTTCTCGGGTGACAAGCCACTCGTCCTCATCTTGAACGGAGTATTCTTCTCATTGAACAACGTGGAACTCCCTTTGTCTTTTTTTGTCAGGGCATTCGACTACGGCTGGATCATCAGCCCCCATCCCTCTTCGCCGAACAGTCTCTTCCTAGCCACCGCCGGCAGCGGACACGCGTTCAAAAACCTGCCCAATCTCGGCAAATATGTCGCCGATTGTCTCGACGGTTGTCTGAGCCCGCCGTTGCGAGAGGCCTGGCGGTAAGCACTATTTCTACCTATCTAACGCCACACCGCACTCTCAAGACCTTCACATTTTCTGCACCCTTGTCGTTCATGTCTCCCTGATGCTCATCATCACTCCCTCAGTTGGCGGCCCGACAAAGTCGCCTCCACTCCGCCCATAGATCGTGTCGACTTGGCCCAACTAACCGGCTGGCAACATCCCTCGGAATTCGATTATTCCACAGCAGGTCTTGCTCTCAAGCCAAAGCTTTAAGCTGTCTTCTCCCTGCTTGGTCTATATATGTATCAGGAAAAAACTTGCATACATTGCTCTCATCGATTGTGGATTCTGTCTTGGCGTGGAACTTCTCTTAGGATTGCGGATATCCTTACCCGCCCGTCTTGCATGTACTCAGTTGTTTCTGGCTTTTTTCTTTTACACGAAAAAAAAAATACTAACAATCTGCACCGGATACCAATCACTCTCAGCCACTCACGTGATACATCACGATCAGCTTTGCATTTTTCTGGCACGATCTAAGGCTCTAAAAATAGTGGGGGGGGGGAGGCTGTATGTTTCTGTGAGCACGAGCATGTACTTCTCAATGATGCGACACATTTGACGGGGGAGGCGTAGTGTCTGGTCCGGCAGTGAGATAGAGTGTTGCAAGACTCCTCTGTGTAGAGCCGTTGAGTGGGACAGACGTGAGAATGTGTTGGCATGCATTGATGTCAGACCAACAATTTACAAAGCCTTCCCCCGGGGGGCGTGCCGGACGCTCTCCGGAGGAGTGGCCTATACGAGGCCCCGCATACATACTCGCTTCACGCCGCCCCTCGGATGATTCTAGCTTAACCCAATCCCCTCTTTCGGGTCGCGGAGCGACCTCTGAAAGGGGGCTTTGACAAATTGGCCCAGGCACTATGGCCGCTTACAAGATGAAAACTGATAAATTTTCATGGATTCAGTTATAGAAAAAAAAACTCACGAAGCTAATTTACATGATAAAGCTTCCTGGATAGCCTGAATCTGGGCTTTCCCTAAGTATTTTCTTTTTGGGAAAGAGTATGTGAGACTGCTTCTTCACCGAGGCTTTGAAGTTGAAGAGAAACATCTCTCCCAACCCCATAGCTGGCTGTACTCAGAATAAAGTGTGCGCCCATCTGGGTGTACAGCTAGTGTCAGATCCCCGATGAACCAAGAAAAAAACTTGTTTGCTTTATAGCGAGTTTGTTTTTTAGTGGAGACCCCACTTTGGGCATGTGATGCGCATGAAGGAGGCGCTTCAACTGGTCCAAACGGCGTATCAAAATGCTTCAGGAAGACAGCCTTTTGGGTGGGGGCAAGAAATCCTCACCAAAAGGCAATAGTGCCTACGCCAAAGTTCTGACTTTGGGCGCAAGCCCCTCCTTCGGAGGTCGCCGCGCAGCGGCGACCTCCGAAGTCGGGCTGTTGTTAAGCTAGGGATGGATTCGGCTTTTGTTAAGTTGTAACGCCGGAAAGGAGGTGGTACAACGATTTGCCGCGCGCAATTTCAGCCATCAGCCGGATTCTTTCTTGAGATTTTTTCAATTGTCCGTACTTTCATAAATACATACATAATTTATCAATTTATTTATTTTGTTTTTGCACCCAATTTCTTTCCCCCCCCCGGCGGACGCGGCAATGTTAGGGGTGGCTCACGGCCCGAACGATTTGAAATGGGATTCGTGCTCCATACAAACCTGTGAGCGTCTTCGAATTCGGAGGCAAAAAAAGAAAACAAATCGCGCGAAAACTCCGCAAGCATTGTATGCGCTGTATGCGGGTGAGATGGCCGACGACTGTCTATAAATGTTATTGCTCCAGCCTTCATGGAGCTAAGGGTTTCGACGCAGGTGTTACCGTGTTTGTATAGAGTGTAAAGAATACGTAAAGGCTGAGGCTGTCCGGCCAGCTCCCCCAGAACTCCCCAGCTCACCAATAAAGCCCCTGCCACAGTCACTTCGTCAACTCTCACCTTTACGCACCGCTTCCATCTCACTGGCTTTTAATACGTTAACACCGACACAAAGTATTTACCATCAGTTGTACGTCGATAATTATTAATGGCTATCACCACTGCGGCGACAAAACTGCAGCTTGTCACATTTGGTTTAGTAATATCTCACTCTTTATACACGGAGAAGAAACGCTCGCCTCGTTACCCTGCTTATACCTGAGACTGACCATCAGCGGTTCTTTTGAATCTGATGTAATTATTTATGTCTTCCCAAAACAGTCCTGCTTGGCTTGACAGCATTCAAGGTCGACTGTCTGGCCACTTGGTCCGAGAAAGCCGGCGGTCAAGGTCCGGTCAGCCTCGTGGCCCGCGCCGACGGCAAGTCGCAGGATCCTTTCAAAGATTCTTACGGCTCCGCACCACTTGGCCGGCACAAGATGTACACAGGAGGAAATGGAATGGTTGGCGCGTAAGTCGCTCCCTCGCCAGACAGAAAAATATGGTAAATGTCCTCCCCATGCTCACATCCAGTCGTCTTCAATCCTCTGCGTTCCTCCCTCCTCCTCAGGTCCACTTGCGATTGGGACCCTT
This sequence comes from Puccinia novopanici, assembly GCA_004348175.1. NCBI lineage: Eukaryota > Fungi > Basidiomycota > Pucciniomycetes > Pucciniales > Pucciniaceae > Puccinia > Puccinia novopanici. The sequence goes on from SMGU01010847.1 coordinate 4,849, forward strand.
ATTCTTGTAGTTCCAACTAACTAGTGAAAGCACGTCTAAACAAACTATTATTCCTACCACATTTGCAATCTGGCCGAGTATCTTCTGGATGTTTTTTTTTTTTTGACGACATTCTTTTTTCACCGTACGCATGATTCATACGGCACGCACCGTAGCTTCAAACCCGTATGGCAAGGGATAAGCCCCAGGAAATAGTCATATGTCACAAGCGGAAAGGCCAGATCCAAGGCCTATTAAATGGTCTAAACGGGTCTTGAGAAAATGGTGTGCTTGGCCTCATCTGGTGGACACAAGTTTTGTCCAACCAGATTTGATTTGCTTCTGCACCAAAAAACTGACATTGAGGGAAAGCCCCTCCTTGGGAGGCTCCTTTGCAAGGGCACTTGCGCCCGCCAGGCAATACCAGGTCCTCCAAATTAGGAGGGCTTGGTTTAAGCTAGGCCTGATGCAGCCTGCTGAAACCTCATAGTTTCTTGGTAGCTCTCCATGACTCCCATAGTCAAGGAGAGATACTGGGGACTGGGGGATATATAGTGGAGGAGTGTTCAGTTCATGAGCATGGTTCACATAGGATATAAATCAGTAGTATGTCAGTAAATATAACCTGAAGCACCAGCCAATTTGTCTGGGAACACTTGCTGACATTTGGTTCACTAAAATTCCCAATGTGAACCTAGCACGGTTCACAGGGCAGTTCATGAACTGCTGATTTCCACTCCTTTGCTGCTGCCATAAAAAGGTAATTGGGTCAGCAAGTATCAAATGGTGGGGTTTTTCAGCCAAAGCTTATCAGCTCATCATACATAAAATTTCCTAAAACTTTACCAATGTGGGTTAAAATTAGCAATTTCACTGCAAAATTAGCAATACATGAACTGCCCTATGAGGGGGGTTCATTTTCAGCTGATTTGCATTGCTGATTTTAAACACATTCTTGCTTATGGTAAAACATTTATTGGTCAGCAGACATCAAGTGGATGGAAGTTACAGCCAAAGATAAATAGCTGACCATGCATAAACTTTCTGTCAAATCCCCTGATGCAGTTTAAAATTAGTAGTTTTTTTGTAAAATTATCAGTAAATGTGTCAACCACAGAGATAATATCAACATACCTGATATTATCCAAGTAGCCACAAACCTTATTAATCACTAGAAGGATTGAAGTTGTTCCCATATTTGTTATAATAACATTATAATAAATAATATATTATTATTAATATTATTACTAGTACAATATAATTACAATGAAAGTACTATAATAATTATTGTTAGAAGCCCACAAGCATGGATAATAACCTTATTCAAGCCTTCATTAATTATTAATGTACTTAGTCATAACATATTAATAGATAATCACCTGATAAGGCGCTTAAATCATGTATAATCATTATTATATATGCCTGTACTAATCCTTATTGCACTTGTTACATATAAATACAAGTGTCAGCAGGCTCAGAAGGCGTCAATAATGAGTGTAATATCACCTAGACATGCTTGTAATAATTATTAGAATGCCTGTATACAATTAGACAAGTACTGGTAACCCTTGAAGCATCGTGAATGTGTGTAATATTAATTATATATGCTTATAATAATTCTTATCATACATATATGCTTAAAGTAAGGTGTTGAAAACCTCTGGAAGCGTCACCAGTGTGTATAATATGCTCTAATAATTATTATAGATAATGCATACTTGATACAAGGAGTTAACAGCTCCAGTAGTATTATATATAAGTCTATAATTAAATATAATTTTAACTGTAAATTACCATAACCAATAATAAGATGAGATTAGGAGTTAACAGCCCCAGGAAGCATCATCAGTAGGATAAATTACCTCACTTGGGCTTTTATTAAGTTACTGCTGCTTGAATTCCCATCACCAGGAATTAACAGCTCCAGTAAAATAACTCAATCTGATGCCAAGTAAATTAACATGTGCTCCAATAATTTACTGCTGCACTCAGAGCACACTAGAGAGTACCTAGAAGCGTCACCAGTAATTTTACTGGCTTGAAAAATACCTCAACTGGACCCCAGATTACCATAAGGTCAATTACATGGTCCAAAAGCTCCCATATGGTACTTCACTGTGATCCAGTGAACCCCAGATGAGGATACCAGCCAGCCAGAGGTCACACAGACCTTCCAGTGAGCGCTTCTGAGGCCCCTCTGAGAATATAAAAGCCACTGGTTCCTCTTCGTTTGTCCCCCAGTCAACCAGCCAACCAGTCACCCAGATATCAGCCAACAATAGTTATATAGCTTTGCCCAGCCTATAAATATTTAACCAGTAGCTCTGCTCAGTGTTTTTGCCACTGGATACAAATTATCCACCATCATAAACCCTTTCCTTGTCTACTTTGGCCACCTGTAGTGACTCCACCAAGTCCTGACTGATCCTGCAATACTGCCCCAATTTGTTATTGGTCCAGTATCCTTGCAAAAGGCTCAACCCTGTAAGTGTAATCACTTACATCCTCATCAAATTTCCCTGACTGTAATCAGCAGGAAGAATCCTTTGGATTTCCCTCCCTTGTTTAAGGTTGAGAAGAGCCCTTCAGTATTTACTGAAGCTTTTACCCTTCATCCTTGATTTTTAACCTTCACAGATACAAACCCAAACCAAAACTTATCTTTTATCATCACTAAGAGAACGACCAAGTGCCTGTTAGACACCTGGTCAGTAGCATAGAGCCTGACAAAATGAACCCCCTAGTGGCTATAAATCAGAAAAAAGTGCATAAGCTATAAACTGAACTTGCTGATTTATAAAATCAGCACTTGATGATTTATAAAATTAGAACTGGAGGACCTCTCCTCACCCAGATTACTCAATCTGGAGCTTCTATTTCTAAGTCCCAAACCTTGTTTGGTGATGAAAATTGATGACAGTTAGGTTCCCACCACCAAACAAACTTTGGAATTTACAGTTAGCCCATCTAGATTAAGCAATCCATACTGGCAGTAAGTCCTCCACTTGCTGATTTATAAAATCAACACTTGCTGATTTATAAAATCAGAAAGGTTAAAATTACTTGGAGTTGCACAAGACCAGGCATGGAGCAGAATGAATTGATGTCCATGTCAGCTGGATTCAGGATCCCCAGGAATGACACCCCGTAGAACCTTCTTGGGAATGATGTGTGGTACCAGATGCACTAGCTATAACCAAGGACACCCATTTTATCCAGATGTCCTAGCTAACCATCCCACTACTGAACCAAACTTTCTTCCTGTCTTCACCCTTTCTGATCCTTTTTACTTTTTCAATCCTTACACAGTCCATTCCTCATTAGGGCTGTCATGCAATTCCTGGATTCCTGTTAGAATCCAAAATGTAGCTGTATCTGATGAGATTCAAACTAAAGACTTCACACTACAAACATTACATCATTTCCCTAACAGGAAATTATGTAAGATTCTAGGGACATTGGGAAATCATGTAGACTATTTAATTTTTTTCTTGTGTGTGTGTATTTTTTTTTCATGTGTGTGAATGCAACCTTATAGGACAACTAGCAGGGAAAATTAGGAAGTTACACAGGAAGGTTATTTTTCAACACTTACAGAGGAAGACAACTATCAGTACAAGAAGGAAAGTCAAGTTCAAAACCAACAGGGAAGAGCAAGAATTGAATAATTATAATTGGGAATTAATAGCAAAAGAGTTTAAGAGTATTTGGTATATTGGGATTAGATTAGAGATAGTAAAGAGATAGCACTACAAGTTTGGTGACACTATTGAATTACATTTAGAGTTAGAGTTAGAGAGAAGTTACTAAGGTTCCAGCTATAGTTGATTGCAATTTTTCATTCCAGATGTAGAGAAAGAAGATTAGTAGTTTTAGTATTAGTAGAAGTATTTCAGAGTTTAGTTCAGATAAAGTTACTTTATATACTGTAGCATTTGATACTTGAAACAGAATGCTGCGGACAGCATTGAGTTGGGGACGATGTAGTGGTCTAATTAGGTTCAAGTATTAAATGTGATAAAGGATCAATTTTACACCCCATATCCCATAGTTTTAGACATATTTTATCATATTCTTTCCTTATAAATACCCTAAGCCCCAGTTTTTACTCAGTGGAACCCTTTTGACTAGTATTATTCAGTGGACTTTATTTAGAATATAATTATAGTATAGTACATACTTTGGTTAGATAAATACATATTCTAAATACATATTACATAGTCTAAATACATAGTATAGTACATAGTCTAAATACATAGTATAGTACATAGTCTAAATACATAGTATAGTACATAGTCTAAATACATAGTATAGTACATAGTCTAAATACATAGTAGATAGTAGGTTTATAAGTACATAATTAGTATCAACCAATCAGGATTCAGCTTTCAGCCATGAGGTTGTGACCAATCAGCTTGCAGGATTCACTCATCAAGTTCTGACCAATCACAACTCACGGTTCAGCTCACATTTTTCAGTCCTCAATTTCTGACCAATCACAACACATGGTTCAGCTCACTTATTTTCAGTCATCATGTTCTGACCAATCAGAGTGCATGATTCAGCTCTGACCAATCAGGATACATGGTTCAGCCTTCATATCCTGACCAATCAGAAGACATGGTTCAAACTCCCACCAGCATAAATGCCTCAGTTGGAGTTCACACCAGCAAAAATACATCACCTTTCAATATAAAAGGAGGGCCTCTCTCCCTCCAACATCCAATCATCCAGCCAGGGAATCATCCAGCCACCTCATCCCACTCACAGGCAGGAGATCCCACTTCCCACACACTCACCACACCATCACAAATCCACCCTTATATTAGTTAATTAGTCAGTAGAAAAGAAAGAACAGTTACACTTATCCAAAGTGGTGTGTTCTCAATCAGGCATTCCATAAAAGCCTTTCATACCTTTATATCAGGTATCCATCTTGACTAAAGGTTAAGGAAGGGGATATAAAACCTGAATAGTCCACCGTTCATATTAGTATTTCCTTTGTTATACATCAAACATAAAACCCCATAAAACAACTCACTTCTCTATCTCACTCTTCCTTCTTGTCATCATCCACTCACACTTTTCCTTATCATCTTACTGTTGAGGATGTAATCCCTGTAGAAGGAAATATATCATCATTAATTAGTATCACAAATGATTACAAGTCAAAAGATGTTAATCATGAGAAAGAGCTCGAAGAGCTGATTCCAGTGATACCATATACAACTTATAATGATGATTATAAGTGTATGAAAGATAAAGAAATAAATCATGTTGAAGAACATGATAATAAAGAAGAAACACAAGAATCAATTCTTAAGCTTAACAGAAAGTTAATTGATAATATGCATTTAAGAATGCATCATAAATTGTTTAAGGAAAGAGAAATAAATTTAAAGTACTTGGAAATGTTCCATTTCCAGTCAAAGAAGATATATTCCCTTAAACAGAACAAACTACAGTTAAAGATGAAAAAGGGAAATAAACACAATGTGAAAAAGGAAATGAACCTTTCAGGTTCATTGCAAAAGGAAGTCCATCACCCCAAAGAGGAAATGGCATCATAATTTCCTATTGCAAAGGAAAAGACAAAAGCACTATCCATACATGCTTATGGATGTGTGCCCATGTTTCTTTCAATATAAATACCCCTGTGTTTCCTCTGTTTTCTGTCTTTTCCTCACCCACTCACACAATCAGTTTTTCTCCGTCATCAATCAGCTTATCTCTATGTTATCATCCTTATTGCTATTTATTAGCATATTAAATACAGTCTTATTACTCTTCATTGCGTACAAGTTCCTCATTTCAATACTTAACACAACAAACATTAAACCCTAAAAAGATTTCCACTTCCATCAGTTTCCACTAGTCTGAACATCTTTTATCCTTAACTCATCCACTCACACATTTCTTTATCCACTATAAGAGTCTGCTGTATTATCCATATAAAATAGAATTTGATCCACGTCTGATTAGAGACTGCTACACATAGTTTTCTCTAAAATTAGTTTGCCACAATAAATAAATAAATTTGTTGTGTTAGCTCTTGTGTAGTACATAGAGGGGCAGGTCTTTCAAACCACGCGTAGCAATTGTTATACTTCATATATATCTGGAATATCACCTATGTTATTTCCCTCTTGCAGGACTGCCACCCATCCCAAAAGGAGTTCTCACACCGCATCCAAGTAGTGCAGGAGGACTTCGAATTCTTTGTCCCTCTTTGCGTTCATGTAGCATTGTTTCATGCCAATCAGAGTCTTTATGGCCAACATCTGATATGTGGTGAGGGCTTTGCCCCTGTAAACGCTAGACAATGGAGTTAGCATTGATTCAGTGCTTGCATGTGGCGACATCGTCTTAGCTAACCTGGAGGGGCAGTCTCCGTGGTGATCTGGAGACTGCTTTCGTCCCAGCCTTGGTTTCTCTGTCCTCTTCCACACTTGGAGGGGCTTGTTTGCCTTGGAGTTTGCCTTTATAGTTGCCTCCTGACCTGGTAGCAACCATGGTGTAAGTCTAAGCTGAAAGTCTTAAAAAAAAGAAAACTGCTTACTCGCAAGTAGTTTCTTAGCCGCTTCAAGTGGATTAAACTCGTGATCAACAATGTCTGTTGGTAAGCTTATAGGTTGGCTGAACTCTCACTCATCTCTGTTAGATGGGCTCTTCGGCGGTTCTGATTGAGTATGCTGTGGGACTCCTGTGGGACAAATAATAATATTTGGTAAAGATCCTCTGAGGGGGATATCAATTGCTTAACTAGGTAAAAGCTATTACAACTGACGGGTGGTTTGAAAGACCTGCCCCTCTAATAGTACTACACAAATATAAGGAATCTTGAATCAATATTTAGATAAAGATGGCAGATTACAAGACAGAGTTACTATGTATAGTAGCCTCTATCAGACCTAGATCACCCTAAACAACACTCTTTCAGACCTACTACAACTTCTTATGATGGATAAATGTGAAAGGATAACCTCAAGCCTAATACTAATACTAATACTCCTACTACACTAAAGACTATAGATGCCACAACTAGCTAATGTTTTACTACTAATGGACTGTTTTGACGAAGTTGTTGATGATTAATTACTCTATAATATGTTGTTAGAGCTCTTAATCACTTGTAACCTCCTAGTATTGTTGTCACTACTACTACTACTACTATGCCTATTTTGTTACTAATAATTGTTATGGATGTACTACTACTGTTATATATGTTTACTACCCTTACTCAGACCTTGTAGACAAAACTAATGCTCAACAAACCACTACCACTCACCCTTACAGGGGAAAATCTTGCAACTAACACTACTACTACTAACTAACTAACCACTAACAAACCCTACTAACTGGTAGATCAGGACAGACTCTCTAGTCGGTGTGGAAAGGTTGGATTGAGGGGGGAGAGGCCCTTCTTTTATATTGAAGAGTGAGGGATTTTTGCTGCAGGGGAACACCCTGAGGGACTTATTTTGCAGGGGAACTAATATTCCACCTGAATCCTGTGTTCTGATTGGTCTGAAACCCAGCATCTGAATAAGATCCTGTGATTGGTCAGGTTCTGAACTCCAATGGAGTATTCTGATTGGCCAGTCCCAGAATTCTGATTGGTCCATGCCAGACTCACCAGTCCACCCATCCTTCCTCCTCTCGGGGTCTCCGCCTCTCTTGCCACTTCACTCCTTCCCTCCTTCTTCCTCCTCACCTAATTATTTCCCTCCGCCACTTTTCTGAATACTGAATTCCAACACCCTTATATGGCAGTATTCCACCCTTACACCAATTAAATACCCTTAAAAATACTTACCCTTATAATTCCTCCTAACCTCCGTTCCAATCCTGGTTGAGACAAAAAGTTTCCCGGTTGTGGTAGGTCCTCCGTTCCAATCCTGGTTGAGACCAAAAGTTCCCAGTACACTTGTCCTCTGTTCCAATCCTGGTTGAGACCAAAGTTTCCCAGTTGTGATCCATCTGCTGTTCCAATCCTGGTTGAGACCATAAAAGGTCACCCAGCCTTGGCATATCCTTGGTTCCAATCCCAATGAAGTCATAAACCTTCAACCCAAACCATGTCCTCTGTTCTAATCCTGATCAAGACAAAGTTCTTCAAACAGACATGTGTCCTTGGTTCCAATCCTAATCAAGACAGACCTATATACACCATGTCCTCCTCTTATAAAGAATGTCTTGTGCATGCAAATATCTAGTCACAATACCTCTGCAATGCGCTTTTGGCATTGCAACGCAAATAGAGCACCACAACGCTCAATCTGGATTGTGTTGGAAATGACAGACACTACAATTGTACGTGTCAGTCTGAGGAAACTGCTGGTAGCGAAAAAAGAAAAATGAATCACTTCTGTGTATAGTGTGATTCTTTAGGCTTTAATCGGTCTGTTTTGAAAAAGGAGTGTCTTATCAAATGCTTAAAAAACTATCGATGACTTTATTCTTATATAGACAAAAGGAGGGGTGCTAGCAAGACACCTGTGCAGCACAATTCTTGAATAGAATCTGCCATTCCAATGTAGGATTCTCTTTCAATGGGGAACTTCTCACTTTCTATGGGAAAGTAAGAATCAATGACTTGACTTTCTCAGTAAGGGATACTGTTTGATGAAAGAAGTAGATTTTTGAAATTATCACTTTTCTATTCTAATTATAACTACGAGATATTTCTCAGGAATTGTCAAAAAAATTCAACAATAAGAATTTTCTCAGGTTGTTTTGCAATTTATTTTATTGCCAATTTTCAGATTTGAAAATAATTGAAACTTGAGATCAATTTTTCCCACAGAGGAAGACCAAAAAAAAATATAGTCTGAGATTTTTTTTTATAATAAAAAAACAAATTCTAAAAAATGTGATCTTAAAAAAAATGGTCTATTGAAAAAATGTCTCTATTTAAGTCTGAGATCTTTTTTTCAAAAAAAAAAAAATCTGGAAAGATGTGATCTTAATGAATTTTTATGGAAGTGTTGGTCAAGGAAATAATTTTCTGCCTGAGATTTACAAGTAAGAGTCAAAGGATTCAGACCAGATGAGGCCCCCAATTTTCAGCTATGTGTATGAAACTTGGGGGATCAAATGGATATGCCAAGTACTATCACTGTGCTGAGAGTAAATTAAATTAAAGATTACTCCTTACTACCAGGTGTATTACTACACTAGTTAAACTCTAGTCCCCTTGTGACCCAATCAAAGATGGCAGAAGGTTGGAAATACCTCTTTAGGCTCAACTTACTTGATATACAAGTGTAGAAGGGAGGGGTGACAGCTAGGCTGTGCTTACAAGAAGTAGCAATATAGAATTGCTAAGAGCAGTTGGCAAGCACTTGAACTGATTGGCTACTTGTCAGAGGTGGTGTCAACTACAGAGGTAATATCAGCATACCTGACATACCATAGCAACATACCTGAAATTTCCCAAGTAGTTACAAGATAATATTACATAATTAATGTTGTTAAATTATGTAATAAATTGTTAAAATATTAATATTTCATATTATATTACTTGTACTGTACCTTATAAGAATAAATACAGTACAATTAATATAATACATGTAACCCAATAGGTAAATTACATGACTTAGACAGTACTGAAACTCTAATAAACTTTGACACCCTGATTATAATTTATTATAATAGGTTTTGCCTAGTTTTGTCTTACCCCAAAAGGTTCTGTTCAGTTTTGCCAGGTTTTGTTCTGTCTACGCACATTTTGTCATATTATTTTATATTTTATTTTACCTTATTCTATTTATTATTCTAGCCGTAAAATATAAAATAAAATAACTTAACTTACAAAATATGTGCCTCAAATATGCTTATAAATATTATAATTAATAATAATAAATTATTTAAAGCATAAGTTCATCATTTGATCTGTATCCCATAATGAGGCGTCAACAGGGAGGAATTAATAATTTATTATCAATCTTATTCCCATCAAATGATGTACATTAATTGGAAGCTAATTAACATCATTAATTTGAGCGCCAACAGGAAGGAGATAATAAGTTGTTATCAACTTTATTCACATCAAAAGATGTGTATTAATTAAAAGTTAATTATCATCATTAATTTTGAGTGCTGCCTGGAAGGAGATAGCAATTAATTTGTTAACTTTAACAGCATCAATGATGTGTACTTTAATTTAAAGTAAATTACCATCATTGATCTGTTAATATTAACCTTGGAATAATCCAAGGGATTAACATTTGCTGATCTTGATTCCAGTGCGCCTCAAAGGTCCCTTAATGAAGATATTGGGCGCTTCTGAGTGTCTTGTTAGAATATTTAAGCACCAGCTTCCTCTGGTAATTTCCCCCAAGCCTACCAGTCACCCAGAAAGCGCATTCAGCCACCAGATATTATTATAACTCTCCACCAGACAGTTTTAAAAATTATCCCAACAGACTTAATTAGTGATCTTGCTACTGGATCAACCCTCCACTATCAACATCACCAATTACTGTCTTCCCTGAATCCGCCTGTAGTGACTTATATAAGTCTTGAAGCGCATCTGAACCACTACCACCAGTTGTTAGTTGTGTTAAATTTCTGAGATGGCAGTCGGTGAGACAGTGAGCAAGGGCACAAGAAAAGAGAAGTGATTGGGGGACTGTGAGGATGGATGGCTCACAGGATGCAGCTCAGAGGATGAGATGGCAAAGGAAAGAGGGAGAACTGATAAGGTTGATTGCTTGGACTAGGCTATTTTTTATAGACTAGATACAAGTGCACAAACTGTGGTTATGAAAATGAATAAAGAAATAAAATGAATAAAAACTGAGAGGAATAAAATATGAGCTCTTGAAAAAACAATCAGACAGGCATCTCAGTCTCTTTTAGTCAAGCCAATTAGGATAATCAAGAAGAACATAAAATAAGACCACAGATGCACAGAGGCGTTAATTCTGCACAATCAATTTTTAGCACACAGCCTCAATAGAAAAAGAAGAAGACAAAAGAAAGACATGAGTTATTGACAAGACATAGTTCAGGCAACAAAAACAGGCTTTCAGTGGCTATAGTCTAGTCTAATGAGTGAGGGTGAAAGAAAGAAAAAAATAAGTAAAGAAGAGGTAAGAGTTGAAAATTCAACAAGTTGCACTCCAACACCTATAAAGGCCCAACTACGTAAGTGCCAGCCACTTACACTGTGGGAAAAACATGCTCAACTGCCTGCAGTTGACATGCTGAAGGTCCAAGGAAGCTTGTGGTGTTACTCAAACCTTTCTCCAATTTTGATTCAACCAAGCTTGGATGCACAGTCACTGTGCACACTGCACAGTGACTGTGCCAAAAAATCTACATATGCAAACATGTGGAGTTTGGATGGCAGCTTGGCTGGAGCATGCTGAATGTCAACTGCAGGCAGTTGATCAAGTTTTTTTGCAGTGTTACAAGCTCTAGAATATTCCCTGACTGTCTCAGCAGGAAGAATCCATGTATACTTACGGGATTTCCCTCCCTGAAAAGGTTGAGAAGAAGCTTTGCAAGATTTAAATACTTGAAGCTAATAATCTTTAATAATTATTATTTATAGGAATTAACCCTTACACGTACCAAATAACCACTCAATCAATCACTCATAGCACAACCAGTGCTCATAATCACTTGGTTAGTAGCATAGAGGCTGACAGGTGGTGGTCTTGCAGCAACTACTTTTAAGGAATAAGAGAAAGCTTTTAAATGGGAGGTTTAATAAGACAGACTATTATTCCAGTGGTAAAAAGGTTGATGAGGGGGAGATGGAGCACTACTCTAAAAGTAGGAGGAGGGAATTCACTGCACTATATATTTATGCAGGGTTGAATCACTGAGTATCCATCTCAAGCCAAAAGAGGCTACCTTTTATATTCTAGAGGTCTCCCAGGAAGATACAGGGAGAGCCTATGGTGTGATTCACCATTCTTACATCAAATGATGCCATGATGGTATCATATTGCACCATAATAGCTCCATTGAGTACTTCAATTCATTCTATTTCCCCATGACCTCATGCTGCATTGTTATAACCAATTGCATTGTGTGTCAGCTATTTGAATAGAATGAAATGGAAAGATTTCTCACAGACTGTTTTATGTGGAACTTTCTCATGTTTCCTCTAATTTCAATTAAGTTAATATTGAAATTGTACTACAATATAATTGTATACAATTGGGATTGCATTATAAATGAAATACGGCAGAACTCTCCTCTCTCATAAGAAGATTTGAAATATATGTACATATTCATTTTATGTGTACACTTTGTATGTAACTATGATATGTACATATTTACTGTTCAGTCTACAGTAATGATTATTCTTCAATACTGCTTATGGTTATTTTGAGTTATGACAAAGTACAGAAGGATTATGAATTTGAGGGTGGGCCCAGTGGGTATCCCTAGGTAAAATTACATGAGAAATCCATTTCTGAAATAATATTCAAGGATTTCTTAATATTGAATAAGATAAAATATTATTATTACAATATGCAGTCTTTTGGATACTCTGGAGTATATCTAAGGCTGACAGATAATGTAATGTGGGAACTGGAAATAAAGGAGGATGGAATGGTGGATTAGGCAAGAAAGTAAAATGGAGAGGTGGGATAGGTACTGTTGGAGGGGAATCAATGGGTTTAGGTTGGGGCTCTGGAGCTGTGAGGCAGGGGTCAATTGCATGCTCACATTGATCTTCATTTTGATTGGTATCAGAAGAAAAATGATTATTGTTTTGGGTGTTGCAGGGGTGTCAGCCTCTATGCTGCTAACCAGGTGTTTTGCCGGCACTTGGTTGCGCTCTGAGTGTTGATAAAAATGGTTTGGATTGATTAATTTAAGGTTTTCTTGTATGATTAATTAATAAAAGGGTAATAGCTTCAGTATTTAACTGTAAAGCTCTTCTCAACCTGATACAGGGAGGGAAATCCAGATAAATCAATGGATTCTTCCTGCTGAGACAGACAGGGAAGGTGGTTGATGTAGTAAGTGATTAAACTTACTGGTTTGGTGGAGTCCTCAACAAGTATAATGACTTGATAACAAATTGGGGTAGGAGGTCAAGATCATTCAAGGCTTGTTGGAGCCACTAAAGAAGGATTCAGGACAGACAATTGGAAGTGTGGATGATGATGTAAGGGAATTCCAGTGGCAAGAACACTATGCAAAGCTGTTGGAGGTAGACTGTTATCAATGTGGATGATGGTGGAAGTTATTCCAGTGGCAAGAACACTAAATAAAGCTACCAAGATTATTGGTGGAAAGTCCCAGGGAAATGTTGACAACAATAATCTAAGGGCTGAATGCACTTCTGTGGGACTAGGATGACTGGGGGGAAAATACTGGAGGAAGAAGTGGTTTATATATTCTCAAAGAGGCCTTGGAAGCGCTCAGAGGATGATATGATGGACCACTGGGCAGCAGGGAGCTTTTCCATAGCTCTCATGAGCATCATGAAGCTTAAAATAGATCATGTGCTGTACCATATGACTCTGGAGCTGTTAAGTCCTTGAAGTATAAACCTGGAGCTGTTAAATCCTTGAAGTATAAACCTGGAACTGTTAAGTCCTTTGAAGTATAAAACTGGAACTGTTAATTCCTGGTGACGGGAATCCAGGCAGCAGTAACTTAATTAAAACCCAATTGAGGTAATTTAGCCTGTTGGTGGCGCTTCCTGGGGCTGTTAACTCCTTATCTCATCTATATATTAGGAGCAGTAATTATAATAATCACATGTACTTCAGTTTAGCCTTATTGGTGACGCTTCTGGAGCTGTTAACTCCTCATCTGAAGTATGTACTTGTTATAATAATTATAAGAGCACATGAAATGGATATTACACTCATTGGCGACGCTTCTGGGGGCTATTGACACCTGTATTTATGTGTAAGAGTGTAATAAGAATTATTAAAAGCATATGTAATCATGTTTACACATAATATTGACGCTTTCAAGGGCTGTTAGTAGCTAGTGTCATGTAAATAAGTGCTGTAATAATTAATGAGGCTAAAGAGGGTTAGTACTCTTGATTATGGGACTGATACAGTGTATAAAGTATTACTTTTGTAATAACAAAGCACTAGTAATAATATTATAATATTTAATACAATAATTGATTATATTTATATATTTAATTATAACAAATAAATGTAACTCATCCAATCCTTCAAGTGTTCACTAGAGTAAATAATCATATACCATAGTACAAATAAAGGATGATAAATATATTTACATATTTCTGTAAGTTATATTATATAGAATGGGATCAATGTATCATTAATAATATAATAATGAAGAATAAGGTATAAAACAATTGCTTTAAATTAATATTAATAATTTAGCTACTTGGATAATATCAGGTATTGATATTATCTCTGTGGCTGACAGGGGATTCCAGTGCTGAGTTGTCTGCTGTTGGTTTTGAGACCTGTGCAACAGAGGGAAGTAGTTGTCTAGCATGGCGGTTATTACTGTTATGCCCAACTTTGCTATCAATGTTGTCTGGTCAAGAGAGGAAGATGGACCTTTGCTTCTGTTAACACAATCTTGAACGGCATTGGTTTTGCTGTTATCATGTGTTGATGCCAAGATCTCTTTGGCTACTTTGTCAGAGTCTCCAGTAACCGCATCAATATGTTGAATCAATTCATCTTTGCAAATATCTTCTTGGTCAGGTTGAGAATTGGCTAGATATTAGAAGCTTCCAACTGGTCCTCAGCAGCTTTGTGGATCCATGGTCGGGTCCGCTAGAATGAATAGTTGGGGATTTTCAGTTTGTTTGACGTATTGCCTTCTTGATGGTAATGATGGCAGTTGACATCTCCGCTGAAGGTTTTTTAGCAGCCATTGTCTGTGATTCTCTTTCCATGCACGAGATTGTCTGTGATTCTCTTTCCATGCACGAGATTGTCTTGTGGCCAATTCCGTGTATGTGAATGAGAAAAACTAGCCATATTGAAACATTGGGCAAGTCCAACTTAACAATGGGGGGTGGAGTCCATAGGGAGTTGGTGGCCGCAGAGGAAGCAAGCTACCAAGGACAAGATGATTTAAGTCTGCCATCAATAGGCAGATCCGACACAAGTGTCTTGAGCATGGGGGTCCATCAATCTTGAGATTGTAGAGGATGTTAGGAAATTAAAAAATGTAAGGAAGAAAGGGATCCGGGATATAAATCGGACTAGTTGGAAAAATGTGACAAGAAAGGCCGGTATTCATTTTTGGGTCCTAGATGTTGAGAACTACCTAGGCTGAGCCACAGCCGAGTAGGCTATGTGAAATAGTTCACAACAAGATCAAGACTGCTGGT
>SMGU01010848.1:0-14131 GCA_004348175.1 Puccinia novopanici
TTTTCCTTTTGGTTCAGCTTATTGATAAGGTCACGGACAAAGTACTTTGCCACCCCCAGAAGGAAAACATGCAATATCTCAACAGGTGTGTCGAGGCATCCATCAAAACCTGTAGAATCATGTTATTTTAGAATATAGTTCAGAAATAACACAATAAGAGAGAAAAAATCTTACCTGAAAGCCTGAGAAATGGGTTAAATAAGTTGGAAGCTGTTGACTGTTCTTTCACCATCTCCTCCACTGTCTTGATAATTTCTGGTTTGTTCTTCTGTTCAATGAATTTTTCATTGATTCGATCCTTCACGCCATATGTTTTGGTTAGACGATCATATTCAGCAACAGTTGAGTAAAAGCCAATGTCAAAAAGGTGATAAGAGTTTTCAATGGTTTGTTTCCATGATCTGGAGGGATTTGCAGTTGGGGTATGATAATAATGAATAATTACGTTATGCAGAGAGAGAAGAAGAAGTGCTCGTTGACCAGAACTACTAGCCGTTGTTTGGCCGGGTTTTCCCATGAGCAGCCAGTGGCCGATGTCACATCAAGCGGACAGTCATCCAGCAGCTGACTCCGCGACGGAAGCCAGTCTGGGAAGGGACGACAATGCGCAGGAGGAGCAGCGGGAGCATGGCTTACCCGACCCACAGATCATTGACCTGAGCGCTGGCCGCGACTCTTCAACAGCCGGCCCGCCAGAGCTCCTCTTGCGGCAGGAAATCCTCCAAGGTCTCACCAGAGACTCCCTCTTGGTCCCTGGACTCGCTCCGGCTGACCGTCTCTTCGCTTGCTCTAAAGCCATTCCAACCGGTAAGTGGCTCATGCCGGCTTAAAACCATCCCTATTCCCTGCTTCAGGTAGTATAACCCCTGTCCTCCCCTTATCAAGGCCACCCTTGCGTGAAGTGCTTTCGCAGCTCTCCCTGGGAGAAACGGCCTGGCTCACAGAGGGGTCTGCCAGCCTGAACTGGAGTCAAGAGTATTCGAAAAGTACCCCTCCTCAAGGAGCAAAATAGCTGAAGCATAGAATAGCAGCCTTCTCCTTGGTGGAGGTGTGCTGGTGGCAACGAGCTTGATGTGTCAATGAAAGAAGAGTCGAGCAAAAATTATCATCTCTCTCTAAGGAGCTGAAAATTGCAGGGACTGCTAAATAATTGATACATGATGTCTGTCTCTCTTCTGTCACCGGGGTATATGACTCGCTAAATTATCGTGGCTTCGAATCCGCGTCGCGTATGTTTGGGAACGTCTTCTCGGGTTGCCAGTGGTTTTGTGTATGTAGCAATTCTATCTCCCCTTGAGTCTCAGTGCCAACTACCTCCATCGCCAGTACCGGGAAAGAACTGGGTTGTGTACGATGGGGGGGATACGGATGAGGCTATGGGGCCTATAATGCAACATGCGCTTGCTTTTCAATTCACATCTAATATTCACGGTTTTCCCCGTGATGTTCCCTTTGCGCCGAACCAGATGACAACTTGGGCTTGGAACTGTATGACCAAATCACGGCCGTTGAGGACTATTATGTGCGTTCTGTTCTTTTAAAAAGGAAGCCTTCATCCGGGGGTTTTCTCCCCGTTGGTTTTTACATGTCCATCAATGCCGTATGCTCTACGTTTGAGTGGGATGGGCAGCCTACATAACACATTTATATTCACCCTTTGCTCTGATACTGGATGTATCTTAGCCCTTTGCAACCGAGTTAGGAATTCTACGGGCCAAGAGTTACGAAATTGTAAGTGCTAAGTGTTTCTCTCAAAAGCTTGCTTCATGTGGATGCCTGCGCGTGTTTTGGATGGCCTAAAAAGAGCTCGGCGCAGCCGCCTGGTTCTTTATCTTACTGACGAGAAATATGCGCCATCCCCACTTCCATATGTTTATGTGCTAGGCTTGTCGCCTCGGTGGAATTTCGACCGCTTCAATCTCCAAGCGTGATGATGACCCTTTTTTACCCGCAGAGGAACAGAGAGAAATGAATGGGGTACATTCGGCAACGTAAGTCAACTCCTCCGGATCTTGTGCTACTGCCGCTCCGCTCCAAGTTGATTTTTCGCTTGAACTGACGTCAATCCCCATCCCTCAAGCTTGATTCAGCCAGGGGGTGAAGTCCATCAATGCTCCTCATCTTCGCCCGTGCAGGTCACCGGGTTTCCTCTCACAATTATCGAACTGGGAGCAGGGTCAGTAACGGGTTATTTCTGTTCCTTTTCCCAGCTATAAACCCGATTTCCCTTGTTCCTCCAGTGGGTTGCTTGACTTTTTCTTTCGGTTTTGCGGGTCAATGTGTGCAGCTCTTTGAAAAAAACATCACATCTATTGGGAAATGTGGCTAGGCTTCTCCCAGCGCGTAAAGGAGCTCGAACCGGAGAGTGCTTTTCTGAAGCGAAATATTATGCTGTAAGTCTTTATGTATATCATATTGTGATGCGATCATCTTATTCTTTTTTGGATATGCAGCTCGATCTTCAGCTGGAACAATTGAAATCGACTCTCTCAAGAATCCAAGTCCAGAAGGAGAGTGGAGTAGGACCCCAAGTTGGACGTCAGGTTCAAAGCTATGGTATATGCGGGACTTATCAGCAAGGCTTGGAATGGATTTCCAAGTCGATGACTGGGAGCAACCAGGCGAAACCAGCGGGGATTGGACAAGTCGGATCTCGCAAAGCTATACTGTGGTTAGGATCTTCCATCGGGAACTTTTCTCCTACAGAGGCCGTCCAGTTTTTAAGAGATGAAATAGGCCGAGCACTAGACAGTACCACTCGAGTTTTGATTGGCATCGACAATTGTCAAATACCCGAAAAGGTTCAACTCGCTTACGATGATCGTCAAGGTGTCACGAAAAAATTCATCCTAAATGGTATCACTGTTGTGGCTCGACATCTGGGTCTTCCTGAGGGCGTTTTCACTCCTGAAGACTTTGACTACGTATCCCGATATAATGTAGGAATGCGCCGAAATGAGGTCAGTCATATACAAGTTTCAAATAGTAAAATCAATTCAGCAAACTCGGTCCCGCCACACCATTGGATTGAGCTTTATACATGATATTCCTTCCATTTGTTTTTCTCGTCATGTTACCAGGCTTATTTGCGGGCTAGACGAGGGATGAGGTTCGAAATTCCTGCAGTGGAAGCCGAAGTTGGTACTGAGGATCACCAAACGTCACCATTGATTGAGATCCAAGCGGGCGAATTAATCATGATTGAAAAATCCTACAAGTATTCAGCTGATGAGGCTTATCAATTATTTGATCAAGCGGGTTTGCGCGTCATTCAGAAATGGAGCGATTCGCCTGATCCAGTTTCCCCAACACACACTCTTTATCTCGTGGAACGTGCCGCGTTCCATTTCGTTCGTACGGCGCCATGGCCCTTGACGGGAGATCATCCTGTTTCCTCTCCGGCTGCGCTACCCGTAGCTCGAAAGGAGGGTCGTTCCAGTTGGCAACTCCTCTTGCAAGCTTGGGATACAGTCTCGAAATTCTCGCTATTCATTGATGGTTACCAGCTAAATTCTCCAGACCAATCTCCTAGTAAGCTCGGAGTATCCGTCACCCTCTTCCTTTGTTGATCTGATAACCCGCTATCATTAGACACACACGAAAAACACACAACCATCGGCTCCGAGTCGCTCCAGGATCATTTATCGAAAAATAGAGCGGGGTTACCTTCGATGGCCGACTGGATTACTTTGTGGAAAGCATGGGACACGGTGACCCTAGAAATGATTCCCAGGAATATGTTGCATCAAAAACCGATTGAATTACGCCACGCTTGCTTGTGTGAGTGATAGAATTCATGTCAAGTGTGGAATGAAGAGGCTCTAGTGTTCAATTCCTTTCCTTTTTTTTTTTTTGGTTGCATAGTCTACCTCGGACATATACCTGTATTTGCAGACATCCATCTGAGCCGATATTTCAATGTACCAAACACGGAGCCAGGATGGTTTGCGGAGATTTTTGAACGCGGAATCGATCCCAACTTGGATGACCCCAAAAAATGTAATGATCACTCTCCGTTCCCTGAAGAAGAAAATCAATGGCCATCCCTCGAGGAAGTGCTTTGCTTCCGCGATAAGCTACGACAGAGACTCATGGAAGTGTATCGAGGGCTTGGAAAGGAACCGGGGAGCCAGATTCAGCTGACAAGAAGACTGGGCAGGGTTCTGGCGATGGTCTGTCATTGGTCGAACCCTCTTTCAATTCCGGCCCTTGAAAGCAAGATCTCCTTCCTTTCTTGCTGACGCTTCTCCTGTGATGATGTCTGTCGTGATATATTGGTAGATATACGAGCACGAAGCTATGCATCTTGAGACACTGCTGTACATGTTACAACAGTCGGATTTCGTCCACCATCCCCCAGGGTTCACGCCGCCAGATTGGGACTCCTTGGCTCGTGAATGGGATGCTACAGCTGAAGCTCACAGTAAATATTCTGAACCCATTGAATATTCTACTCCGCAAACCATTACGATCGGACATGATGACTATGAGGACGAAGATTTTTTCCATCCGTTTTCGGAAGATCACCAGTATGGATGGGACAATGAGAGTCCTTCAAGGAAAGTGGTGGTCAAGCCGTTTAAACTCGAATCAGCAACAATTACCAACCAGGAATATTTAGAATTCATCCTCGAAGGTCTTTCTGATTCCGAGCCCATCCCCGATCTAGTCATTCCAGGATCTTGGGTCTATATATTTAACCCCAGCGGTCGGGAATCGGAGAAGCATCAAGTTCGGGTCAAGACAATATATGGACGCATAGAGTTTAAGTTCGCCAAGCATTGGCCAGTACAAGCATCGGGAAGCCAGTTGGAAAGATTTGCGAAACGGAAAGGTGGACGGCTACCCACTGCCGATGAGCTGAGGGTATTCCTTTCCGACAACCCGATCAGCCAGTCATGCCAAAACCCGATCGGATTTTCAAACTGGCATCCACTGCCAGCACGGAGGCCCAGAAAAGGAGCGGATGGGCGCTGGCGGGGAGGCTGGAGTGGTGGGGTTTGGGAATGGAGTTCGACTACCTTCGAACCTCATCCTAACTTCAAGCCTAGCTCTTTGTATCCCGGTTACTCGAAAGACTTCTTTGACGGTCAACATAACGTTCTTGTTGGTGGCTCGTGGGCTACCATCCCCCGCATCGCCCATCGACAAAGCTTTGTGTGAGTCTTAACCTTGCTTTTGTGCTATTACCATCTGCGACTTGGAAACTGAGGCCGAGTCTTTGATTCTCCCACCCCCACACTTCCTTCCAGAAATTGGTACCAATTCAAGGTAGGCGTTAGACTCATAAACCATCAAAAGAAAATAAATAAATAAAGGGGGCAGAAAAAGCTAATGTGAATTCTGTTGATCCTAGTACCCTTACGTTTTTGCGGGTGCACGAGTCGCGTATAGTTACTGATGTAAGTGGGACGGATGAATCGAGTCCTATAGCAGCCGCCTAATCAGCATAACAAGAAACCTATCCTTGACTGCCGGCTATTTAGACAGTCCTTGTTTCATCACGTCTATCGACTGAACCGTTTTTTTTTTTCTTATGTCTCATCGTCATATCCAGCGGACCGGAAAATTCCTAAAGCGTTCTATCCCGTCCTTTCCCTTTAGTTTAATTTTTTTTTTTTTCCATTCAAGTGCAGACAGATCCAATTTGTCCAGAGAATTTTGTTTGCAGACTATTTTATTTAATTATTTGAGTTGAGAGGCTCTTCCAATCATCATATATGTTGAGTTCCAGTGTGAAGAAACATCTTCTATCATTCAAAGAGGATTGCCAATAATTTTCAGCTTGCTACTATGCAGAGACAAGCCAACATAGTATTCACAAATAAATAAAAATAATTAATTCAAAAATAAATAACAATATTTGGAAAACAAAAAAAAATTGTGCAATAAATCATTAAATATTATTGCAAAAATGAATTCTAAATGTAAAATAAAATAGGGTCACTCCCTGAAAGTATAATCATAGGAGTAACCCTTCATATCTTTTATCATAGTCTCATAGTAAGAAATAATTACTTGAACAAAATAACCAAAAATGGAGAAATGTCAAAGAAATGGAATAAAATTAAATATACAGGTCAAAGCCTTCTTTAAAAAAAATGAAAAATAAATATGAACATGTGTAACAGCCCTAAAAACTTGTGGCATATTCTACAAAATCACCACAGGTATCTATAACACCAAATATGCCACATTACATCATAAATATAAATATTAATGTAGTCTATTAACTTCTGGAGCCACCTGAAAGCGCCCAAACTTTTCAATACTTATACTAAACTGTAATATTAACAATCCACAACATGCAACCGGTGTGGTCTGCTTTCCTGTACTTCTGGAGGGAAGAATCAATTTTTTTGTCAGCTTGCTACTATGTAGAGCAAGCCAACATAGTATTCACTCATTAAATAACAATAAATTAATTTAAACATATTTTAACAAAACTCATAGTTGGTGCAATAAATCATCAAATATTATTGCACCAATGAATTCTACTCATAAAATAACCTAGGGTCACTCACTATACACATAACCATAGGATTGACCCTTCACATACTTTATCATAACAAGAAGGAACTACCACTGAAAGAAAAACTGGCTCAACTTCCTACAGTTGACATGCAACTTGCCTTTGTGCACAAAGGCAACTTGCATGTCAACTGCAGGCAGGTGATTGAGTTTTTCTTCCAGTGTACTCTAAACAAAATAAATCATCTACTCAGAAATGTCACAACAAAGATATAACATTACACAGACATGTGAAAGGAATTTAGACACGAAATAAAATACACAGGAAACTTTATTACAGGCCATAGAAACTTGTAGCACCCTCTACATAGTTGCTACATGTCTCTAAGTGTGCCAAATGTGCCACAACAAGTATAAATATGAATTCTATACTAGTTCTGTACCAGCTATGAGCACATGGAAGCGCCCAAATAGTTCCATAACAACTTTACAGACTAGTAACAAGCCTCTTAGTACAAATAACCACATTGTGTGACAAGCCACAACATGTGACACACCATATGGTACTATTTTAGCCACATTTGTGTACTAATTACAGCCAATAAATTACACAAACTAGTTCAAAAAGTCTGAGGTGACTCTGGCTTTGTCCCAAAGACCCCATAACAGTGGTATCCAACCACATTGTGTTACCAGCCACAGCATGTGACTCACCATGTGACTCTATTTAGTCAATATTGAGTATTATTACAGTCTAATTACAGCCCAGATGGTACTGTAGCTAGTCCAAACACTTTTAGGGGACTCTGACTTCGTCCCAAAAGCATCAGAACAGACTTAAAAGATCCCCTCCTCTCCCCTTTGAAGGATTCCCCAGTCCACTTCCAGCCAACAGCTTATTCAGTACTTGTCACCAGTTACTACAACCAGTGCCCAGCCTTATAAGCTATACCAGTGATTCCTTCCCCTTCCTCTCTTCGTCACAAAAGCCCCCAAATCACCCCATTCCATCCCATTGGCCCTTTTGTGCAAGGATTATTCCTGTAGGAGTTATTATATATAATAATTCCTACCATCCTTAGTCCTTAATTATCCCCTGGGCACCATAAAAACCCCTGTTCTACAGGCACCAGCTTCGTGAAAATACCCCTGTGACCCAGGTCTTGACCTTAGAGGGCACCATAAACACCCCTGCTTGCAGGCCCCTCTGTTTTTCCTACTTTTGGCTATTTTTTGGCCATTTCTTTTATTATTAAAATTAAAAAACCCTTTAAAAATATCCAAACCTTCCTTAAAACTCAAAATATATTATTTTCAGAGTTTTCTTCGAATTCTTGTGACCTTTTTAGCTAGAGGAATACTGTTCCTGGCATCAAAGGTGCTCACATTTTTTATCACAAAATAAATCAACATATGGCCAAAAAAACCTCAAAAATTGAATTTATGGAAAAAATAAAACCTAATAACCCAATGGAACTACCCTCATAACTCTACTGGTTTAGAAGATACACAGATTTCACAAGTCATGGTCAATTGTTGGGGGTATTATTTATTCATTATCACCCATATTTCATACTTTATGCACATATATATTGAATTCCTTCCACAAATTCCAAACTAAAACTTTCAACATTTCATGCATATTGAATTCCTTTCATTCTGTTTGCATATCAAAGGACTGCATGATATTTGTGCAGCAATATTCCCTCAAACCTCTGCTAGGGATGTTATAGGCTGTTTAGAGGTTTTGTTAGGATGTTTGAAGGCTGTTTCAAGGCTTTGCTAGGAGTTTCAACTAAAATACCTCATATTTTACATTATAAGGAGGCCTTCTGCCTGCCATTTGTATCCCCACCATGCCATCATCCCATCACTCACTGGGCACTGGTCAACACTAATCCAGATTTTATTATCATGAAAGTCTTACCCTTATAAATCCTTATAAACCTTATATAATACCTTCCTTCATTGCAATAGCATGGTTCACATTGGGAATTTTTATCAAATCTGTAAACACACATCAGCAAGTTTTACCAGCCAAATTGGCTGGTGAAAATTTGGGTTATATTTTGCTGATGTGCTACTGATTTATGTCCTATGTGAAATTTGCTAATATATATGTATATATATATCAGCTTCATCTTTTACAAAAGGCAGCTGTTTCAAGTACACCCAAGCACAACTCCATCAACAGTGGCCTTTCCCAACTAGTCTATTTTTCCATATAATAAACCTGGTCTTTCTTAAATTTTTAACCCAATCCAAAGGATGCAAGTTCAAATCCTGGTTGAAGCATCTTCTCCCTCATCCTTTTCATCCCCCTTCCTCACTGAATTTCATCATTCTTCACACTCACTCACCCTTGGCAAATACCAATGTCCTTGGTTCAATCCCCACTTTGAGGAAAGATCAAGACAGCCATAATTGAAGAATTCAACTATCACTCTGAACCCTGAAGTTGTTCCATAACAACAACAACAACAACATATTTAATCAACTAAATAATCATCTTGAACATAAATCACTATCACTTGAATAAAATCTTCCAAGCTTACCTTGGTGGTCTTGTTTTCTGATAGTACAGAAAGGCAGAGATTGCAACTCCATCATACCTTTCTCAATTCAGCAAAAGGTTCTAAAATGCACTTTTGAGTCTTACACCAGCACATGGTGAGACAAGCCACACCATGTGACACACCAAATGACAAAACACTGCAAAAATAACTTTCTCAACTTCCTGCAGTTGACAAGAAGAATGCTCCATCCAAGCTTCCATCCAAACTCCATCTGTTTGCATATGTAGATTTTTGGCACAGTCAATGCACAGTGTGCACAGCACAGTGACTGTGAATCAAAGCTTGGTTGAATCACTCTTGTAGAAAGGTTGGAGACACACCAAAAGCTTCCCTGGAATTTCTGAATGACAACTGCAGGAATTTGAGCAAGTTTTTTTTGAAGTGCAATAAGCCACTATTGAGTCAAAATACAGACTAAGATGTACACAAGTAATATTATTGAGTCAAAATAATAACTAATATGTGCACAAGTAATTACTAGGGGAGTCTCAAACACTCAGAAAGACCAATGAGTTTGTCCCCTAGACTCCAGAACAGATTTAAAAGGACCCCCTCTCCTCCCCCTTTGGCCTTTCCTCATCTCATTCTAGCCTACAGCTTATTCAGTACTGGTTATTCAGTACTGGTCACCAGTTGCCTCAACCAGTTTCCAGCCTTATAATCCTTCCCAGTGAGTCTAATCCCTTTCTCTCTTTGTCACAAAAGCCCTTCCAGCCCTCCATTCCATTACCCTGGCCCTTTTGTGCAAGGTTAACACCTGCAGGAATTATTATATATCATAATTCCTGATATTATTTATCCTTTATTATTCCCTTGACATTTAAAAAACCTATTCTAAAGGCCCCAGATTGCCAAAAACACCCCTGTAACCCAGTTCTTGATTCCAGAGGGAACCTTAACCACCCCCACTTGCTGTCCCCTCTGTGTTTTCCTATTTTTTTCATTTTTGATGCTTCTTTACTATTATTAAAATTGACAAAATTTAGGCCTTTGAGTTCACAATGGACACAAGAAGGAATGGATAGAGGGGAAAGTGAACTGGGAGAGCTCTCACCATATGCAGCTCAAAAGATGGCAAGGAAAAAGAATGAGAAGAACTGATAGTTTTGTTGCTTGTAGCTAGCTGGGTTAAATAGTCTAGATACAAGCTGTGAAAAATGTGGTTGAGAAAATGAATCAAGAAAAACAATATTGAATAAAAGAGTGATTGAGGTGGGAGAGACAATTCTATGAGACTAAAATTATTAATCTTAGACTACTCAGACAAGGTTTAATGACTACATGCAGGTGACAAGACTATACTATCATGCTTCTGGGAACGGCTTACTTATTCAATCACAAACAACTTTTATCAATCTGTTTTTTAGGTTTGAGAATAAAAAGAAAAATAAAGACCATAATTCCAACAAAAATACCCAAAACCAATGGTGGGCCACTAAGCTATGCTATGCTACAGCTCCGAAATAGCATAGCATAGTGTTTTTTTTTCCTCCACCAATGCTGTAGTGTTAGTGGTGCTACAGGGCTGCTACAGATCTTCTAGTGGCTATTTTATGCTACAAAGTGGTGTATCATAGTGTAACAAGTTCTTTTTTTTTTGGCCTTTTTCTGTTAGTGTTAGCACAAACCTGCCAATGGCTATGACAAAACTCATTAGCCGTTAGCAGTTTTGCGCTATGCTAATGCTACTGTTAGTGTAGCAGGCCCACTGTTGCCAAAACCTCTTGAAAATGATTAAAACATTCCAAACCTCAAAATAAATTATTTTCCTTAATTTTTACAAATTTTTGTGGCCCTTGTAACTAAAGCCTGGCATGAAGGTAGCTCACAATAATGCACTTGGACAATTCAGAAAATGTGACCAACTTTTGGGGTGATTTTTTCAAGAAGGCTGTGAACTGGCTGATGCAATGGATGGGCTCAGAGACATTTATTTGCAGAGGGGAGTCATTCAAAATGCTGAAAATTGAAGCCGCATGGGTACTGGTATTATTTTGTTGGTTGGGGAAAGTTTTGATCACAGCCTTGGCTGCTAAATTGATAATATGAGGCATGCACCCAAGCATACACTGTTCATGCTTAAACCCCATGAGGGTTTTTAGTTTGGCAGCCAAGGTAGAGTTATTGGATGTGTTATTGGCAGTGATACAAAAGATTTTGTTGCAGATATCATAGTCCTGAAGAACTTCAAAAATGTGACTGGCTAGTTTTTTTCCAGTAATCTTGCCATAAGTGAGCTGAAATTTATCAATACAATGAGCAGTCATTCCAAGGAAACTATTATTTCTGGGTGAAGTCAAGACATCACAAGTTAAGATAATTTTAGATTTTAAGTATTGAAGCTGAGATCTGAGGACAGATCTGCCTCTGTGGCAAGTTTTCTGGATGAATGAAGCCAGAGAATCTGCCTTGGGGAGAAGAGCAAGGATCTTGGAGTTTCAGAGTCAAAGGAGGTCAACAAAATCTTCATGCTCAATTCTAAGGTAGGAAAGGTGACTTTGGAAAAAAAAAAAAATCAAGCAACAGCAGCCATGAAGGTATCACCAGTAAGCTTCTGATTAATTTTTTTGTTGAATGTTGTTGTTGCGCTGTGACAAACATTGGGAGTGTGCCAATATTTGAAGAGCTTCACTGCAAGAAAAACTCAGTCAACTGCCTGCAGTTGACATGCAGCATGCTCTAGCTAAGCTTCCATCCAAACTCCACCTGTCTGAATATGTAGATTTGTTGGCACAGTCACTGTGCAGCATGCACAGTCACTGTGCATCAAAGCTTGGTTGAATCATTCTTGGAGAAAGGTTTGAGTAACACCACAAGCTTCCTTGGAGTTTCTGCATGTCAACTGCAGGTAGTTGAGTCAGGTTTTTTTGCAGTGCTTGATTTTTTTTTGTTATGTAATAGCCTGGTTCACACAGGGCCTTTGTCAGCAAGGTCTGATTAAGACCAACCACATTGGGTGCTAAATTTTGAGGCTAGTTTACCCCCCAACTTACTACCTCTAATACAGGAGTGCAACCACACTTGTTGGGACTAAGTGTTAAGATTAAGGCTCATGGGCCTGCAAAATGGACTTAATCCCAGGAATAGTGGGGACTAAATGAAGCTCTGGACTAAGATAATCTATGGTCAGTCTGCCCCAATGCGGCTGACACTTGGGATTAAGTCCCTTAATCTGGTCTAACTTAGCAATCAATATGGATGGTCTAAGGTTTATCCCCTTGTGCCAGCCAATTTGGCTGGGAGACCAGCTTGGTGATATTTAGCCTCAGAAGTGCTAAATTTATCCAATGTGAACTGGGCTAATGTTGGTATGATTTCCCATACTTTTTGTTGATCCAAACTTATTGCCAGAGAGCTTTGGCTTGCATATTACAGTTCCTCTGGGAGCCTTGCTGGCCTGGCAGATGTTATACATAGTTCCACCAACCATTGTTTCTGTTTTGGAAAAACTTCCATACCCAGCCCCTCTTGGCATTGGAGCTGGCAGCAGTTGATGCTCGGGTTTCAATAACATATTTGTTGCTGTCAGATTCTTTGCTATATTTTGTGCCGTTGGCTGCCGTGATTGTGGTGACTGGACAAGTTTTGAGTTGAATATTAATTGAGGCTCCGAAGATGTGTTTAGCACACATTGGAAGATCCGGACCGGACCAGCAGATCCGCGTAATCGGGCTTCGGATGACCCCGATTGCGATCCGGAGGGCGGGATCGATATATGAGCCTCACCGATTTTGAAGGAAGATCTGGCCCCCACGGCTTGATCATGCTTTTTGTTTCGCACTTTTCGCGTGTGGGTTACCTGGAGACACATCAATTCAACCAGTGATGTCAAGCGGAACATTTCGGGTGGGGATACTCTCTATATATAAATATGTAACGCGCTCGGTGGAGTGGCTTGCCCAGCAGTTGTGTGTTGTATCGATCATGAGGGCCGGCATCGTTTATGGGCAAGACTTTTTTCATTCGTCATATGATCTGGTGGCGAGACCTGCAATATGCTGTGTTGATGTCTGACTGATGAGCAGCCACCCACGACGCAGCGTGCAAGGATGTCAAGAACGAGGGATGTACAATTGTGATTCGGAGAGGGATCGACGACACGGCAGAGAGCCGTGCTCTGGCGCAGGTCCTCTCATGTGTCTGTGTATGTATGTAATAGAGTGTGGGCAAGAGGGGAATGCAGGATGGCCTCGGAGAGAAGTCAAGAATCGAATGGTGGATGAAGCTCGGCAAGCCTTCTGAGCGTGATCGCTACGGAGCCGACGCGGCCATTAGACTGTGGCCGCACTTCGTCCGTGTGCACCTTAACGCTTTATCGGTGCGTCCGATGTGCGCCAACCTTTCATCGCTTCATCCTCTCATTCGTCCTACATCCATCCCATCCCTCCTCCCGGAAGCCTACACAGACTCGCAACTCAAACATGTACGTCCTTCGTTTGCCGTCTGATCCACACCCTCATCACGCTCTCCTCCCCGCAAACGTCAGCTTCCCCTTAATATGTAATAATAATAATAAAAAACTCCTACGTGGGGGTGGTTCTTGTTTTTTTAATTTTCATTGCCGAGATATATCTCTATCTGGGGTGATTAAAAAGCGCCTCTCTCGCCCTGCTTACGGGAGCTCAGGGGCGTGGGGAGATGATGTTGGATCCCTCTTTTGGGTCATGAAGGACATCCCGAGCCTGGCGGCAGTAGTTTTTTTTGGACATCGTTCATCTGCCCTGGCGAGGAGGGCTATAATGAATGGGGTGTGTCCTCGTATTAGCCTTGTTTGTGGGCAATAGGGAGGCTGGACCATTGTGTTGTATGATGATGATCAGACTCTTCTGGTGCTCTGGGGCCATGCCCAGTTGGGTGGTGCACTTTCGAGCAAGATGGCCGTGTCGGACGGCGGACATATTCACACAGCCGCATGGGCTCGCTGGATGCTGGCTGATCCCTTCGGACAAACGTACATAATACAAATAAAGAGTTGCAGATATGATGATGAAGAAATGCAGGGAAGAGGGGACGTCGGGGTGGACAGCAACCGGGGCGCTCTCCTTGCTGATGGTTTCTGTAGAGGGGTGTGTGTTCCAGTGAGC
>SMGU01010850.1:0-19383 GCA_004348175.1 Puccinia novopanici
CCCCCCCCCCCCCCCCCCCCCCCCAGTAGCATTTTTTTTGCTGCGACCCCTGGGGATTGAGCCGGGTGCCACTTTATTTGAAGAGGTGCCCCCCATTTCAAGCGGGGGCCGCTTTTTTGAAGGAACAACCCTCATTTGAAATGAGGGATGGTTGTTGCGGCCCATGGGTGGCCTGGGGAATTGGTCAGCAGGACCAATTTCAGACTGTGAGGTGACTTAACCAGGAATCCCCATGACACCCCCCGCAAATTGTGGGTTCTGCATGAATTCCTAGGGGTTGAAGTTTGAAGACTCTCTTTTTTTATATATATCACTGCAAAAAAAACTGGCTCAACTGCCTGCAGTTGACATGCAGAAAGTCCAAGCAAGCTTGTGTTGTTACTCTTACCTTTCTCCAAGAGTGCTTCAACCAAGCTTTGATGCACAGTCACTGTGCACAATGCACAGTGACTGTGCCAAAAAAATACATATGCAAATAGGTGGAGTTTGGATGGCAGCTTGGATGGAGCATGCTGCATGTCAACTGCAGGCAGTTGAGTGAGTTTTTCTTGCAGTGTATTTATGTATTTACTAACTTGCAATTCAATTCAAATTTTGAGGAAAATGTTTAGTACTGTCAGCTTGCTACTATTTAGAGAAAGCCAACATAGTATGGAAATATTAAATAATAATAATTAATTTGAAAAATATTTAACCAGAATTCATAGTTGGTGCAATAAATCATCAAATATTATTGATGCATAAATTGACCTAGGGTCACTCACTACACACATAACCATATATGTCAGCCTCTATGCCACTAACAAGGTGTGTATGAGCACTGGTTGTGCTATGAGTGATTGATTTTTGTGGTAGTTTGGTAAGTTGAAGGGTTAATTCCTATACATAATAATTATTAATGATAATTAGCTTCAAGTATTTAAATCTTGCAAAGCTCTTCTCAACCTTATAGGGAGGGAAATCCCGTAAGTATATGTGGATTCTCCCTTCTGGGACAGCCAGGGAATATTATAATGTTTTTAAGTAACTAGTACTTATGTGGTTTGGGCCTTTATAAGGGTTGGAGTGCAACTAAAAAATGAGAGTAGTGGTTCAGATGCACTTCAAGACTTATAAAAGTCACTACAGGTTGATTCAGGGCAGAAAATAAATAGTGTGGATGATGGTGGAGGTGTGATCCAGTGGCAAGAACACTATATAAGGCTGCTGGGATAATTTATAATCTGTCTGGATGATAGTTATAATAGTATCTGTGGGCTGAATGCGCTTTTCTGAGTGACTGTGAGGCTGTGGAAAATTACCAGAGGAAGCTGGTGCTTAAATATTCTAACATGGCACTCAGAAGCGCCCAAGATCTTCCTTGTGAGACCTCTGAGGCGCACTCGAATGAAGATCAAACAATGTTATTCCCTTGGATCATTGCAAGGTTAATATTAACAGATCAATTCTGGTAATTTGCTTTAAATTAAAGTAAACATGAAATGATGCTGTTAAGGTTGATAAAACATTGTTATCTCCTTCCAGGCAGCACTCAAATTCATGATTTTAATTAACTTTTAATTAATACACATCATTTGATGGTAATAAATTTGATAACAACTTGTTATCTCCTTCCTGTTGGCGCATCATTATAAGATGCAGATCAATGAGCTGTTTATGCTTTAAATAATTAATTGTTATCAATTATAATTATTTATAAAAATAATTAAGGCACATATTTTGTAAGTTAAGTTATTTTATGTTATATTTTATGGATAAATATAATAATAAAATAAAGGTAAAATAAAGGATAAAATAAAAGGACAAAATATGCATAGACAGAACAAAACCTGGCAAAACTAAACAAAAATTTTTGAGGTCAGACAAAACTAGGAAAAAACCTATTGTAAAAAGTTATAATCAAGGTTTTATGTATCAATAAGGTTCAAGTAAGGTTATTGTTATGTAAATGACTTATTGTGGTACTTATATTGTATCAATTGTACTGTTTTTATTCTGATAAAGTATAGTAAAAGTAATATAATATTTAATTTTAATATTTTAACAACTTATAAAGTATTTTAACAACTTATTACATAATTTAACAAGATGAATTATGTAATTAATTTCATTGTAACTACTTGGGAAATGTCAGGTATGGTGATATTACCTCTGTGGTTGATAATATATAGGACTGACCCTTCACCTACTTTATAATAACAAGAAATAACTACTTTAACAAAAATAATTAGAAAGACAGGAATGTCACAACAAAGAAATAAAATTACAAAAGCCTGTGAAAGACATTTAGAAACAAAATGAAGAAACATAGAAACTTGTAGTATCTTCCACAGAATCACCACATGTTTCTATGTGTACAAAATGTGCCACAATATAGCACAAATATAAATATTATACTAGTGTAAGCATCAGATATGGGAACTTGGAAGTGCCCAAATGGTTCCATAGCAATGAACCAGATTAGTTACAAGCCACCTAGTAAAATTGGCCACATTGTGTGACAAGCCACAGCATGTGAGGTACCACATGACACTATTCAACCTCTATTGAATCCTGATACTGACTAGTTACAGCCAAGAGAATAATTTAATAATTTCAAACAATCTGAATTGTCTCTGAATTTTTCCCAAAGGCCCCAGAATGGCTCTAGAAATCCAAATTGTGTGATAGGCCACAGCATGTGACTCACCACATGACTCCATTTAGCCACTATTGAGTCTCAATACTGACTAATTACAGTGCAGAGAGTGATGTAACAAGTCCAGAAACTTTGGGGGGACTCTGAATTCTTCCCAAAAGCTTCAGAACATCCTTAAAAGAGCTCCCCTTCCTCCCCTTGTGAGGATTCCCCAGCTCATTCCAGCCTACAGCTTATTCAGTAATTGCCACCAGTTGCCACCAACCAGTTCCCAGCCTTATAAGCTTCATCAGTGAGTCCCTTCCCTTTCTCTATTTTTCACAAAAGCCCCTCCAACCATCTCTTCAATTCCCCTGTCTCTTTTGTGCAAGGATTATTCCTGCATGAATTATTATATATCATCATTCATGCTGCCTTTAATCCTTCATTATCCCCTGGGCACTTAAAAAAAACTGTTATACAAGCCCCAGTTTTTCAAAATACCCCTTTTAACCAGGTCTTGACTCCAGAGGTCACCTTCAACACCCCTGCTGGCAGGCCCCTCTGTGTTTTTTCCTATTTGTGTCCATTTTTTGGTGCTTTTCTTTTATTATAAAATCCCCAAAAGATTATAAAAATTATTATAACCATCCTGTTAGAATTTTGACCATGCCCAAATGAGGGCTTCCTCCTTTCTTTTTCCATTTCCTTCTTTTCTTTTCTTTTCTTTTCTTTTCTTTTCTTTTCTTTTCTTTTCTTTTCTTTTCTTTTCTTTTCTTTTCTTTTCTTTTGCATATTAGGCCCTCAAATCAGGCCCCTTTCCCAGGTTTTATTTCTTCTTGTCCCCATCAGAAATACATCCCCACTTGTTTCCGAGCCCATAACACTGAGACATGCTCTATTCGAGTCCCTCTCTCTGTTGATTCAAGTCCCAGAGCATACTCTGCTCTTGATTTTCAGCTCAACTCTTTTCTGTCTTCTTTGGCCTTTGGCCATTATTCCTTTACATCCCAAAACTCAAAATAAACCTTGTTATTATTTTTCTAGGATTTTTTGTGGCCCTTGTAGCTAGAGGAATACTATTCCTGGCATCAAGGTAGCTCACAAGTACTTTGTCAGCAAAAAGCTTAAACAAGTAAAAAAAGAAAGAATAAAATCAGAGAACATGAGAAACAATATTTTATCAGAAGCATTTGGTAGTAAGGAAATGTGAGAGCAACAACAATAACTAATCAATGTTTTAACATTCAACAATTTTTTTTAACTGATAGCAAATTTGAGTATGTTTGTCCATGTTTGAGTGATCTTTGCTCATAAACAAGTCTTTGACCATTGATTGAGAATCTTCAGCCAAAAACTGAATTCAGTTGCTTTGAGAGGCCAGAATTTCATTCTACTTTTTGGTTTGTTTTACCATGGCAGCTTGAGCCTTTGCTAGGTATTCTTGCCATACTTCTTTTTGGTGTAATAATTTGTGTCTTCTTGTTTCCTGTTGGTTGATTTGGTTTGGTTTGAGAAGAATCCTCTGTCACAGAATCAATCTTGCTTGGTGGCTCAGAAATTAGTTTCTGGGTTGAATGAGTTGATGCTGGTAGTTTTCTTGAAGCACTGGGAGCATGTGGTCTCTTCTGATTGTTCAATTTAGCCTTCTGCTGATCCAAGAGGAAAATATGTTCATTCCACTTTGGAGTGTTAACAAGTACATTGTAGCAATTCAAGTGAGGGAAAACATTCTTGTACAGGTCAGAGTAAAATTGCAGTGCATAGGTGAGCCGCAATCTTCATTGGTGGCACCACTCTGATTTTTTTCATTGATCTGTTTGACACATCCACTGAATTTTTTTAGGACAACTTGGAGCCCCACTGTCTCTTGAGGCCCTTTGTAGTTTGTGTGGTGGCAGGTCTGCTTTGGTTGTACTTCTTGGTTACACAATTCCAGAAGCCATTGCCGGTTTGATTTGTGCCAACTATTGGATGTTGTGTGATTTCAAGCCAGGTGTTGCAGTGGAGGACATCTTCTGGTTTGGAGGAATTCTGCTGGTGTGGGTTGGAGCTCTTGATTTTTGACTGATCAGGGGTTTGCAATCAATCTGGAGAGAGAGAACCAATATTAGAACACTACAAAAAAATAAAAAATATGCTTGGAATCTGAGAGAGGCATGCCTTCATATTCCTCTTCTTTGGCATTTTTCAATCCTTAATTGTCCAGGTTAGACACATTTTCTGATGTTTTGGAAGCCATTGGGTGAGTGTAGGGTGGATATGAAATGAATTCAAGTGATATAGATATATATACTGTGCAAGGGGGATGGATTTGGGGGTGAAGGATAGATGTGGTTGATTTTTTACAAGAACAACCCAATAATTTCACAAGTTTTGTTGATTTCACAGGAGGGAGTGGAGCTCCAGATGTGGAGTCTGCATCCGACTCAAACTGGAACCCAGGACAAATAGCAACCTTGATAGCACCCTCAGTGCAGGGTGGTTTCAGGGTTTGGGGTGCTAAATGGGAGATAGCAACCTGGTTTAGCCCTTGTGGTGGAGGTGCTCTCAGCAGCCCAAAAACCACATTTTGAACTGGGCTAATGTGGTCACCACCTCTGTGGAGCTACAGCCAGTCTGTGGCGCATCAACACTTGCAAGGAGTAACCTACCTGGGAAGCAGGATTGAGGAGGATGAGGGTTCACAATCTTATTTATCACCAGGTTAGGTTTAATTGTATCAAGTGCTACAGTGCACTTCATGTAGCCTCAACTACACCTTGCCTGCAAAAAAAATAACAGATGCACCCACAAGCTTTATAATACACATTTTTGGACTCTAATGGTTGTGTAGAATCCATAAATATCATTCAAAAGTTTCTGGCATGCACCAAAAAAAAGTTTTAAATTTTTCAAGTCAGGGATTTGGAACACCATGCTTGTAGAGCCATAGTATGTCACCATGCCAAAAGTAAGGGGAATACATATCAGGTGACATTCAGTAACATCCATTGAAATTCCATGATTACTGTTGTGATACTCCACAATGATAACAATGGCCCCTTTGTCCTCATCAGAGAGTTGAATCTCTACTGAGTGTATGGCCTGAATCATCATTTTGGATTATCACAAGTAATTCTAGACTTTCAATGGATGTTGCTGAATGTCACCTGACTGTATTTCTCTCACTTTTAGAATTGTTCAGTTTCCTTTTGATACATGTTATTCTTGTGTGCAGTGGTAGATCTTCTCTCTTTGTATTGTTTCTTTTTTACTTCTTCTTTTTTTTATCTGACTCCTTTTTTATTCCAATTCTGCTTCATTTTTAAGCAATTCAGTGTTAATCTCATCATTTTTTGGCAATGAAAATACTGAAGACCTTTTGGCTAAGTCTTGCTGATGTCTGAATGAAGAGATACACCCCTCTTACACCAGAATATCAACATGGTCCCACATCATACTTGCTAAAGCATCATCCAGAGACCTGTTAACCATTTTTATTTCTTTGTTCTTGAGCAATATGAATAGTAAGCATGAAATCACATGATGTGCTTATTTTGTTTTCATTTTTTTTTTTTCACATGACCAAAATGATGATGGCTAATTCAATTTCATTATTTCCTTTGTATATTCACCTCAAGTCATTCTTTTCTTTGTATATTGTGTTTTAAATCCAGTTCAAAACAGAAACTCAGTCAAATGACAGCAAGTGACATGCAATAGTACAATGGTGCCTTTTTGTAATTGCATGTCAACTGCTTCCAGTTGACTGAGTTTTTTTATTTCCAACTGTTGTATACACATATTGAAGCTCATGCTATAAGCCACAGACATTCTAGGACAAATTAGTTGAGAGAAAATCACTCAAATACTGTGCATTGATCAACTGCTGAAAATCCAGTGCGTTCCCTGAAGGACAACTATTGCCCTATTCTGCCCTATTCTGAGAAAACAATCAACATGCAGCAGGGGGCCTATGAGGAGATACTATGAGGGGAAACCCAGCAAAGCAGCATAGGCCCCTCTGATACAAGGCATGACTCACTTACTCCCTGGGAAAGTTTGATTGGTTTATCAGTGAATGAATTATCAAATATACACTCTCATACTTAGTCAGTTTATTTGCTAAGAGGATACCCTGGCAGTGGTCATGTATGGGTGTCTGGTTTCATTCTTGCTGAACTTTACCAGCATGTATTCCTCTGGTTTTGTTTTCTCACATTTGTAATTCAGAGTTTATAATTGACACTTCCCATGTCTTATGGGCATCATTTGTTTCATTTGATTATCCCTTTGTCTTCTTTTCTTTCCTAGGTTTTTCTCATTTACCACTAGGTTCTTGCAAGAATTATGGACAGTGGATGAAGAGTCAACTTGGGAAATTTTATCAGGCAGGTTGTTATAATATCTTGGCACGATGTGTTCTCTTTGATTACTCTCTTTTCACAAAATTAATCGCTTGTGTTTCTTTCTCCTCAGACCCGTGTTACACACTACTGGGATGTAGAAAAACTTCAATCTTTTCTCGCATAATACCCAGGAGGATCACCAACCTTGGGACACTTTCATAACACTAGACACAGCAATATAATTTCTAATACCTTGACTGCAGTAGCTTAACTTGACCTGCCTTTTTCACCCCCTCAAAAAAAAAAATAATAATAATAAAAAACAGCGACCGTTGTATTTCATACAGATTTTGAAAGAAAACACACAACTGATCCTAAGAATGTCGAGCGCAGTTGATGGAGAGTGAACATGCCGGATGAGCCGTACCCAGTGTTTACTAGGCACGTACCCAGTGTTTACCAGACAAGACCGGATCAATGTCGTTGACTACTACTGACTGGGCCTGACGGCAATCTTGAGACATTGGCGACTGGCCATCTTGTCCAAGGCTTGTTGGTACTCCTCAATTTTAAAGATATCCTGTATCGCGTCGAACAGGCTGAGTTCAATCCTACCTACTTGTTAGTTCTTGCACGAAAGACACTCACAGTCACCATACCCTCGGTACGAATTTTGCCGGAATCACTATTTTGGAAGGACAGATCAGTAAATATAATGCAACACTTACAAAGACATCAACGCTTACAGGTATGCCACAGCTCGCGGAAAGCAGTGACTGTGGTGAGGGAAAACGGTTAGCCTGTTTTATTGTTCAATGTCACGACAAAAAAAATAATAATAACGTTGTGCGTGACTTGCGTTTGCGAAAATGATCCAATGATGTTGATTTCATCGGCAAAAATTTTGGTTGGTGACCAGTTGACGCGGGCAGCATTATCATAAACGCCATAAACAAGCCTACGAGCAAATCAAGTTTAAAGTAAGAAACTAGTATGCAAAGTACGGTGCTTAATTAGGGACTTACAGAGTCCCACCGCGTCGGACGTAGTTGATACTGTCATTGACGATCGATTCCACTCCGGTAGCCTCTACCACCACATCAAACCCGTACGGATTGTCTTTCTTCAACTGCGCCCATTGATTCGCAGCATCTTTTCGATCCAAGTCGATGTACTCGCTGGTTAGAAGACGGTTGGTTAAATGCTCAAGTTTGAAACAATTGAAAAATGAATTTAATCAAAGAGCCACAGCTTACTCGGCCGCCTGAATCTTGCGAGCAATGTCCTATGACCGAACAATTGGGCGTCAATACGGCTAGCTCCACAAGCGATGAAACTGGATCATGATTAGGACCCACCATCTTTAAGCCCTTGTAGCAGCTAGGACGACACGCTGGGCTCCGTTTAATTTGAGGAGTTGTGCGAGGATGAGACCGGTCGGTCCTGCGCCGATCAAGAGGCACTCACTGCCCGTTTTGGGGCGGATCTTGTCAAGCCCGTGAACGGCACACGAGGCAGGCTCGACGAGGGTGGCTTGCTCGTCAGTCAAGCTGTTGATTGGGAATACCTTAGCCGCGTGAAACTTGGCGAATTGCGCAAACCCGCCATTGAGGGTAACCCCATGGGCCTCGAAACCTTTACAACCCAACAGCTAGTTATCAGCATTGGAATACGATTTTGTCGAGTCATTTCGAACGAAAAAATGAACACGTACTTTCACAAAACCTGTCCGCAAAAACCATGAGCAAACAACAGAAAAGTTAAGATCTCATTCAGCAAACAGAAATAGGATTTGTTTTGTAGGGCCAGGGAATGCAGTTGAAGGGAAAGATTACAAACAGGGAAGTACCACGTTGACAGTAGAAGCACTTGCCACATGTTTCGCCGACGTCACAAACCACACGATCACCGAGCTTGACGCTGCGTACTTGAGAGCCGACTTGAACGACCTTCCCGATGACTCTGGTTAAGAAGCGGAGATAGATTCAGGAGAATAAGTAAACCAAGGAGCTCGGTTCTTAGATTTTTAGGCATTTGTTGATTATTTTGCTAGAGTAAACTCAACTCGTGTCCGGGATCAATGGAAACTTTGAGATGAATTCCCCTTCGTGGATGTGCCTGTGCAGAAGTTTGGAAGGGGGAAAGATGTTGAGCGGTATTAGAATGAGGTGGAGGAGACGGACGGAAAGGAACTTAACTGGTCGGTTCCGCATACTCCGCACAATGAGACTGGAGGATGGGGATGTCAAACGAGGGGAGTGATCAGTTTTAGCAGTAAAAAGGAAGGAGGAAGGGAAGAGCGCTTCTTGTGTACATTAATACTACGTCATCGCTCCCAAAAAAAAAAAAGAAGAAGAAGAAGAAAAGAAAGATTCCACAAATTATAATGTAGGTGGGGAAACAGAGCGGATAACTCCCAAGCCATCAGACTGGAAAGCTGAGATTGGCTCACAACAAGGGGATACCCCCTTGATATCCTTCTAGCAGGTAAGTTTTACAACTCGTTCATGCGACTATTTTTTATAAATACCCAGGGTGAAGCAGAGATGGGCTCAGAAAGGATCGTGATTAAGAAGTGTGCTAACCTTTGAGCAGTACCTCATTCTCATCGATCTTAGGCAGATCAGCCTGGATGATGTTGAAGGAACGAGGCTTGTCGTAGTAAAGGGCGGTCATTTTGGAGGGCATCGCAACTTCGGCGGCGGCCATCTTGCCTTGAGGATAATGGGGTGAGTAAGTAGAGCTGTAGTACGAAGGTCAGGGGATTGCAGGAAACGGGGATTTGGTTTTGAGTTAGTTTGTGGTGGTAGCAGGCGAGGGAGATGGCTGAATATAAATAAATGAGTAGTTTTTTTATACCCAAAAGAAGAATAGCCACTTTTTTGCTGTACCTCTGATTGCTGGGCCGCAAGGCAGAGAAGACACCGGAAGGTTTGGCTTGGGCTTAGCAAGTTCCGCTTCGCAGGATCGATAGAGAAGAAAATCCGGAGAGAGTCGGGGCATGAGATCCACATGCAAGGCTCATCAGCCCATGTGGCAGTGGTCCCCACCAGCCATAATATCCCTGCTGACTGGACATGACTAAATCTTACGGTAGGTCAGACCGACCGCCAGCAAATCATTATCCCTATCATTCGCCATTAACCCTGTGATCAGCTGAAGATTCCACCCTGTTTCACTTCTGCCCGCAATTCAAGCTATTCGCTAAGCCAAAAGGGCTTACCATGCCACTCCTCATTAATGAAATAAGCCGCTTGCTGTGAAGCTTATGGGCATCTCATTTCCCAACTGAAACAGAAAGTATAAGCCATTCGAGCTTCCGTCACATCCTCGCCAGCTCCCTCCGAGATTCACCCTACTCACATCAGAATGATACCAATATTGTAATATTTAGGAACAAAATCCAACCAATCACCTCCGATGCCCTTCGTCCCTCTCAGCCACCCGTGGTCAGCATACACATGCACTGACCACAACCTAATTTCGATCGCAGTCATCTCATCCTACGTCATCGTGCCCAAGCGCGGTGATACTCGGTGATAAAAAATATATACAAAGAGGTCGTGAGGTCTAAAACCAGCTGTATGTATCATCCAAGCCTTGCGACCGGCTCAATGTAAAGAATCTGGTCAAGTTGAGCAGGATTTTCAGGGTACTAATAATGGCAGGAGCGGGGGCAGGAGGTGTCACACAAGGTTACAATCAAGTTTGTGGAAGAGTAATAAGATTTCTGGAATTGAGAATTTTAAAGAGTGAGCTGAAGAAAGTTACACAATAAATCCCTTAGGCAAAACAAAATTTCGGGAGAAACCAGTCTTATTTATAGTAAATTTACGCGTCGCGTGTAGCTAAGAGTTACGCTAACTATGTACTTATTGTGTTTCTCAAAACGCTTGGACAAGTTTTTTTTTTTTTACACAGCTTATGCATTTAGAATCGCATAGATTGTATTTGCCCAGTTTGTGCCCGAATTCTCTCACGGATTTTAAGTCACCCGCCACCCGTGTGATTCCTGCTCCACATAGCCTATTCCGGATAACAATACCACGGCCAGTCCTAACGCTTCGGAACAATTCCGGCAGACCGTTGCTCTCCTTTACGCGCCGCTCTCGGCCACCATTTCCTATCTACTCTCTCTTGCAAGCCGCTCTCGGCTAAGTGTTATATTAGTTGCTTACTTAGACCGGCAATCCTGCCGTTCCCCCTTGCTGTATCATCTACTCTTGTATGTTACCCTAAACTACATCCGGCCGTCTCTATAGGCTCTCTTCTCTTTATCCGTCTCTCTCACTTATCCTAGTAATCCTGCCCAATGGGTTATGTCCTTGTTCTCTTTACATCGCTCTTGTTCTCTCTAGATTCACTTGTAGACTCTCGAATATAAAAGGACCTCTGGTCCTCAGCAATGGAAGCTCCAACTGAGTTCACTCGCACATTTCCCGTACTTGAAATCTGGCGAGAATCACACCCGGTCCGTCAACATAGCAGAGCCCTTATAGGCTGCCACCTCGGCAGGGTGTTGGGGGGCCGCACCGGCAAGTGGCTCCTAGACCAACTTTTGGTCCTGGTTCCAAATGTGAACTTGGTTTCTCCAAGGACCCACTCAGACAAGCTCCACCAGCAAAGCCAAGAGATGAGGGAGCAATATCTCACGGTCCAAAAGACAAAACTGATTAAATATCAAACTAAACTTTATTGAGAAGAAAAAAAACAAAAAAAGGCGATTGGTCCAACCTTTTTGAGAAATACAATATATAAATTTGAAGACTTTAAAACTTAAAATAAATGAAATTTGGGATTTTAAACACATAACCCATAGAAATGAAAATTTACGGAATTTTGAAGTCTCCTCCCCGATGCTGACACTCAACAGCACAATAAGGCAGTTCATCATGAACTGCTGATGTAGCCATCCTGATTTCCGCACCTTTGCTGATGCCGTAAAAAGGTAATTGGGTCAGCAAGCATCAAATGGTCAGGTTTTCCAGCCAAAGCTTATCAGCTCACCATAAATAAACCTTCCTGAAACTTTCCTGATGCAGATTGAAATCAGCAACTTAACTGCCCTAATGGGTTGGTTTTGTGCCACAACATTTATGGAAACTTTCATACATCAAGAACTAACTATTTGAATTCATAGGCACATGCAATCTTGGTGCTCAACTGGTGAAATCTCTCAATCTCAGCACTCTCACCAATTCCCTTGACAGTGTCAAATCATGCCATGGAACAACACCAGCTCTACCATTTGGAGGGTTGTTATTCTACCAGAAGAGTGCACCTCTAAATCTCCTTTGGAAACCTGTTTTGTGCAAGAAGATACTTATAAATACAAAAGGTTCTGTGTATGAAAATAAATGCTCATGGACAATTTCTGAATCAGAGGGAAAAATTTTCATCTATGAGGAAGAGAAATCACTATAGCTGCAGATTTGTTTGTTGAAATCATGTGTTTTGCTCTCTGATCTTGTTTCTTTTTTTTTTTTTTGACAAAAATTCCACTCATTAATTGTTGGAACCATTTTATGGTATAATTTCCTGATTAGTCTAATTAAAACCACAAGTTGGTTCCTTGTAATTAGTCTACTTATTAAGCCAGCCCAAGAGATAAAATAAAAAAAGGTATCAGTTTTGAAAATTCAGATCCTTGAGGTGGTACTTGTGGAGATTTTGCTTTTTAACTGCCTTTCCTTCCTCTGTCACTCTTTTCTTTATTTTCAAATGTCACCCAATCAATTTATTCAACATGTTTTCATTTTATTTTGACCAATTTTCTGCACTCACAAGTTGGACATATTGTATCTAGTCTACTTAAGCCTGGCTAGAAACCTCTAAATAAAAATTATCAGTTCTTAACACACTGTTCCTATAGTTGGAAATTTAGCCCCAACTGTGAGAGCTCACTGCTTTGGCACTTAAGCCCCATGGAATGTAGCTATAGGTGCTTTTCATACTAATTGTCTTTATTTATTTTTATAAAAAACATCTTCCTCTTTGACTTGCTTTTCTCAATAGCACTTGATCCCCTGTTTAGCAGGTGACCAGAGCCAACCTGTATGTGCTCCAGACATCAAACCAGAATGTAACATATCAATCACAAGTCATGAACAATGAGTGCACAACCCAAAGCAATACTGAACTACCCCAAACAACTGACCAAATCAATTCAGAACCAGACATACTAAACACAATGGTAATCAACCGAAATGAGGAATGCTCAATTGCTTATCTTAAATAAGCTATAGATAATAAATAAATAGAAATAAGTAAGAAAATAAAAGCAATCAAGTTTTTTAATGTGCATAAGTGCAGGGAAACACTATTGCAGAAAGGGATAATCAAACAAAGAAAAGTTACTCTTGGAAAGTATTGAGTAGTGTGAGGAAATATACTCAATAGGCCAGCTTTCCTATTGTACTTTAGCCAAAGGGGGGAACCAACCACTGCAAAAAAAACGTGATCAACTGCCTTCAGTTGACATTCAGCATGCTCCAGCCAAGCTGCCATCCAAACTCCACATGTTTGCATATGTAGATTTTTTGGCACAGTCACTGTGCAGTGTGCACAGTGACTGTGCATCCAAGCTTGGTTGAACCAATATCAGAGAAAGGTTTGAGTAACATCACAAGCTTCCTTGGACTTTCAGCATGTCAACTGCAGGCAGTTGAGCATGTTTTTCTCTCAGTGAACAGTGCTAGTGCATACACATGAATGGCATACTGTTGTATACATAGAATCTTGTTCTTTCTTTTTGTGAATTTTTATTTGTTCTATTATTATCATTGTATCTGCAACCATCCTATAAGTCTGGTAGCCTTTCTCAACAGATTTAAAATTTAAAAGAAGATAAATATATTTAAATCAAACCATATATATTTAACAGCCCCATCTCAAGTCTCTTTTTTAAGGCACTTGACCCCCTTTCATTGAAAATATTAGTCCTGATTTTCTCCTAGCAAAACCCTTTTTTAATTTTTTTTTTCATTCTGCATAAAACCAACAGTCATAAAACAGCAAAGGATTTGGCTGATGTCCAAAATGTTTGGGAAAAATATCAGAAGAAAAAATGTGTGTAAATAGTGGCAAAAATGTGTTTGAATTGAGCTTTGCAGGTCAAATAAATCCAAATATGAGATATGGGGAGACAGGGGAAGCCCTAGTTGGCCTGGAAGAATTTTAATCCATACTCAAGAATGTTTTGGCTTTAAATCAGGTAATAATTCACACTGTGAATATTCTCCTACCATTGCTAGTATATAAAGTCACCTGGAACAGTTTGTGAGCAAAGTTTTTCATTGGAAAAAAATAATTTCAAATATTCAACTGATTTTATAAAAATATTTCTCAAAGAGTCATAAAGTCTCACAAAAAAAAGGACAAAAAAATAAGCTTTCATAATTTGATTTGAAGATATTTTGGAAATAATCAAGATATACAAATCCAGGAAGATTTTTCAAAAGCATGTGCTAAAAAATATTTCAGGGTATGAATTTGAGAAAAAGAGAGGAGAAGAAAAATCTTATTCATTTTGATTTTGATTCAAATATAAATATAAATAAATTTTAATATCAGTGGTCCTTGAGAAGAATTGGATAAAGAAAATGAGGTTCTTATAATTTGATGTGTGTAGACTGGAACTTTAACTTATTGGTAAGCCTGTGATTCCAGATCTCACCTGATGCTCTCAATTTTTTTTTTTTATCATCAATCATTTGAAATTTCTTCATTTTTTATCATCAATCATTTGCATTGAAGTTCATTTTTTTTTTTTGCATTCACCCAGGCATTAGATTTTGAACCCTGGATTCATACCGCAGGAGATGTATGCAGCTTACATAAATAGCTTCCCACATTCAATCTAGCAACACCATTTGAGAAAAATGGGTCACAAAATATCCCAACCTCTCAGAATATTTGGAAATGATCAATATATACAGAGTGACTCTATATATACATCAAGAGCATCCTATCACACAAAATGTTTTAGGCTATACAGAAGCGCAATATAATTTGGGTGTCAAATTATTCTAATTTTAGGCTTATAGATAAAATATATTAATTGGAATTAAGGAATAAGATAAAAGAGTAGTAAAAAACCTGGAAAACATTTCAGGGCTAGGCAAAAACTTTAAAAAAACAAGACATGAGTGATTTGAGTGGTTGTAATGGATACTAGTACTTGAGAAATGATAGCTAAAAACATTCCAAAAGTGAGGGGAATGAATGTCAGGTGACATGAAGATAACTCCATAAGTAATTCAGGCCATACACTCATAAGAAGGTGAGATGAATCCCTGATAAAGACAAAGGCTCCATTTTTATAAATTTTTAGTATCAAATAATTATCTCTGAAGCTTCAATGAATGTTACAGAATTTCACCTGAAATTTGTTTCCCTCACTTTTGGCATATAATGTGAACTTACGAGGTCAGTGCTCTTTGGTGCAAATGTATTCTTTTCAGCCAGTAGTGGTAGAATCTAGAGACAAAGAAAGAAAAAGATAAAATACAATCAATCATAAGAAAAAGAAAGATAACACCATTGAAGAACACTAACATGATAATA
Source organism: Puccinia novopanici (assembly GCA_004348175.1). Classification (NCBI taxonomy): domain Eukaryota; kingdom Fungi; phylum Basidiomycota; class Pucciniomycetes; order Pucciniales; family Pucciniaceae; genus Puccinia; species Puccinia novopanici. Next base: position 15,514 of record SMGU01010850.1, read on the forward strand.
AATCAATCAATCAACAACATGACAAATGATAATCAAGAAACAAAAAATACTGAGACAAAAAAAACTTCAGTATGAGAGCCAATGAAATAAAATAGTAGATTACAAGATAACTAACATGCTTGAGAACAGGACTGTGTATTGTGTGCTCCTCTTGAATTGCTGTTCCAGCTCCAAATCTCATGATTGATAATGGGGTTAGACACTCAACCCCTGAAATTGGTTGTGCAACCCCTTGGACGTCTGGCTGACATCCAAGGGGGTCACGCAACCAAAAACCACTGGTGTGGTAAGCCAATCTTCCACAGGACCTCAGAATTCAACAAACCCCACAAGCAAGGAATATCACAAACACAGGCCCTCATAAATGTAACAACAATCACCACACAAGATTACACAGGCAAAAAAACCCCAATGGATTACAACATAAACCCCTCCTACACATACAACCACACCTTGGTCACATAGAAGATATCAACAATGCACACAAACTATGCCCCATTCTTTCTTATAACTATGAAACATTTTTCCATCTCTACATATGCCCCATCCTCTTGACTATTATCACTATGCCATTTGTTTCCATATCTACACCTATGCTAACTGTTCCTTCTCAACCATATGCCCCCTTCCTTTTATCACTATGCCCCTATTCCCTTGACTACTGTTTGTGCTACTATCTTTATGACCACACTCCCTTGACTACTATGCCCCTTTTTCATAACAACAGTTTCTATCAATATGCCCTTATGCCCCCTGTTTCATATTCTTTTGCCCATGCACAACTTGTGTCCCAGGTTACCTTCTTCCTCTTTTTCTGTTTCTATGCCATCAGTTGTTTCATTCTCATATGCTGCCCAGTTAAGGGTTACTTGTGCCATCACTCCTTCACAACCACTTGTTAGCTCTTTACTATAAGTACCACCTTGTTTTCCCTGAATCATTGTCCCCCATCAGCTCACTAGGAATCAAGAAGTATTGCTTAGCACTGGTCACAGTCTTATAGGAAATTATTATAGTCAACCACCTCACCTTGTTTACTCCAGTAACCAGTCTGGGTTTACACCAATCACCTAAAATCTCTGAACATCATCATCAGCCACATCTTATTCTTCAAGAGTCCATACTCTTTTTTGTTTTTCTTTTCTCTCCCAAGCTTACCCAGAGAGGCAGCCCTTCAAGCACTCATCCCTCTCAAGCTCTATTCCTCAAAAGAGTAGTTCCACACCGGGATTGGGGGTTGTGGAACAAATTTTAAAAAAAATCTAATTATTTTTCATAAATTGTTTTGCGGGTCACAATGAAAGATAATTTATGTTATTAAGGTTTATTACTACCATTTTAGGTGTGAAGAATCTAATGGTAAGGTTCATTTCTCCAATAAACATTATTTTTCTACTCTTAATGGTGTTACACCTGGTTTTTTGGAGGTGATTTTTCAGGTGCACATCTAGAGATATTGGGAAATTTCAAGATTTATTCCCACTCTGTTCAATAATTCATCCTATTTGGGGTGTCATAAGTTTCTTTTTCCCAAATAGGAAGAATTATTGAGATTCAAACAAAATAAATTTGACCATTGTTTTTTCAAACATTAAAATCTTTGGATTAAATTTTGAAGTTTCCCAATATCTCTTGATTTTTCACCTGAAAAAATACCTCCAAAAAATCAGGTGTAACACCAATAAGAGTAGAAAAATAAAATTTTGTTGGAGAAATGAATCTTACCATTAGATTTTTTGCCCCTAATAATGTAGGAATATACCTTAATACCAAAAATTATCTCTCATTGTGACCCCCAAAAAATTATGAAAAATAATTAGTTTTTTTTTTTTTTAAATTTGTTCCGCGACCCCCAATCCCAGCGGTTTTTTGGTTGTGCAACCCCCCTTCGACGTCAGCCAGACATCCAAGGGGTTGTGCAAACAATTTTGTGGGTTCGCGTGTCAAACCCCCTTGATAATTGATCAATGAGTAACTGGAAATTGGTTGATTGAAATGATTGTTTTTACCTGTTGATTCTTGGCATTGCACTGAGAAATTGGCATTTGGGCTCTTGATGTTCTTGATGTTTTTCTTTGACTTGATTGTTGACTTCTCCTCAAATTTCCCCTGGTTGAAGAATGAAATCATGATAATCTAAACCTAACCACACCTTCCACACTATGCATATGCATGTGTTGAATATTATTCCTCAACATATAAGTGTAAGGTGTACTGCAAAAAAGAAAAAAGTTGCTCAACTGCCTGCTTTTGACATGCAGCATTCTCCAGCCAAGCTGCCATCCAAACACCACCCCATGTTTTCATCTGTAGATTTTTTGGTGCAGTCACTGTGCAGTGTGCATTGAAGCTTGGTTGAATCACTTTTGGAGAAAGGTTGTAGTAACACCAAAAGCTTCCTTAGACTTGATGTCAACTACAGACAGTTGAGCAAGTTTTTTTTTTTTTTTTGCAGTGGTGCTGTTTCCTTTGTATTCAGCAAAATAAACTTGATAGAATCTTTTCAAGTGGGTTTTGAAGAATGCAGCTACTTGGGTAATATAATGTATGGATATATTACCTCTGTGGTTAGCACAATTCTTCTAGGGAGGTCTGAGTTTGTTGGCCATTTAACCAGGCTAAAAAGTCCTTGTGAAGACTTGGATGGCAAGCACCTAACAAGGGAATAGTTTTTCTCTTCACTTTTCAAAGTTTATTTTCAGATGAGCTCATCCCATACCTTGTCATCTGTGGTGAATGTGAATATTTTATTTTGTCCCACCTGAAACCAGATTTTTTGCACAAGAGATTCTATGCATAAACAAACCCCATCTCACATCCTTTTGATTTTTGATCTGATGGTGGGTCAGATTCAAGTTGAAGTGTTAAGCAACTTCATAACATCAGTCCAACGTCCTTTGTTTGTCAAATTCCTGTTATCTGTGGTGCCACTGGCAGAGGTTTTAAAGGCAATGAGTTTGAGTAACTTGACTTTCTCAGCAGTGGACCAAAGGTAAGGTGCTTTCCCATTGGTGTTGTTGGACTGCACTTGAGGATTAGAGGTAGTTGGTGGTTTCTTGATGGTTTCTAAGTGGTTGAACTTTGTTTTGGAATGGTTGAAGGTGCTGCTGGAGTGGCTGAAGGTTGATTGGGTGTCACAACAGGTACCTTCTGGGTGGATTTTTTTTTCTCTTTGAATTAGTCATAGCAGCTTTCAGGTTTGGAGGTTCTGGAAGGTTCAAGAGTGAAGGTAATTTCTTCCAGAGTGGGTTATTCAGATGGTGTTATGTCCAGGTGTGTGGATCAACATAGATATATGTGTTATGTTGTATCAGCAAAAGGATTTGCACAGTTTTTGAAGATAGGGGGAGTGTTTTCAAAAACAGAGAAAAATCATTGCAGTACAGCTGATCCAACAAAGCTTGCGGTTTTCCATCGATTTTTGAATTTTTTTTACTCTCAAACTTTTTTTTTGCACCCGAGTTTTTTTTTCCCCTGGCGGACGCAGCAATTTGGTGGTGCTCACCCCACCGAACGATTTGAAATGAGTTTGGTGGCCCATACAAATCCGTGAGAGTCTTCGCATTCGGGGGCAAAAAAAAAAATAGAAAAAAAAAAAAAAAATCGCGCGAAAAATTCCGCAAGCATTGTTGGACCAGCTGTACATGTTTTTCTCCAAAAACAATTTTTGCCAAATAGAAACCAAAAATTGTTCAGGAGCACTAGGTGGCCCTTAGAGCATCTCCAGCAGCCCCTGCATGGACCGGGGCTGCTTTAGCGGGCCTGGACCACGTTTCACAGAAATGTTGCAGACATTTCCCCCCCTGCTCCACAGCAGACTGGCAATCGAGCAGGGGGTGGAAAGGTTCGGACCCAGCCTCGACCAAACAA
>SMGU01010852.1:0-13583 GCA_004348175.1 Puccinia novopanici
GTCGGAGTCTTCAGAAGGTGTGTGTACAAAAGACACTTGGATAAAAGCATCTGAGGACGATCTCATCTATGTCACGCCGGCGATGTTAGTCTTTTTCTTTCTTTCTCCGAGCATGCAGAAATCGAAAGGATGCACACCAGCAAGCCTAATGTCGCTGCGACAGCAGATATCCCAATACTAGAATCAAGATTTCCAACGACCCATAAAGATGCGATCGGCTGATCATCGTTCCGAGGCAGAGCTGGAATGATCAAGGAAGCATATATGGAGGAGCTTAAGATAGCGTTGGGAATGCAAATCCAGATGATACACAAGAAGATCCTGAAGAAACGATCCCACCAACCTGGATTCTGGAAAAAGGTATTTGCCGCGAGCACATTAGTGGATTGAAGAGCTTCGACCAGGTTGACGAACTGCAATGGCCTAGTCTCGGATGGAAATACCAAGTCGTTCCGTGCTCGATGGACCATCGGTAGATCATAGAGGTAATCTGCCACACTGGCGTCGTCCTTCAGTAAGTTGAAATATACTTGATGCTGTATAAAGCCGATGTGAAGTGACGCCGTCTCTTGCAAGTGACTTCGAAAGTTCTGCGCAAGTGCGCATGAAAACAAAAATCATATAAGCGTGATGCAATAAATGCAGCTGAGGGTATTACAATCAATTAAACCAACCTCATCCATAGGAAAGAAACGCCCGTTGATCAGCATACAAGCTGGAATGCTATTATCATTTGAACACAGTGATAATCTTGAAGAATATTGCTGAGACTTGTCCAGCCAGTTTTGAAATTTTCGTTCATGATCCTGAGCTTCCTCTGACGATTTCTTTTCGGATGAGACGTGTTCGCTGGCCTTCGCGGAAAATTGCTCAACATCGATCGTCTCAGCTTGCGGCTCTAAGCTTACTGTGAACTGGATTAACGGAACAGCCATAGAGGATCACGACAAAATTTCCTTGTTGGATAAGCCGCGAAGAAGCTGAGATCAATACAAAGCCGGGATTTCTACCTCTTTCATGAATTTCAGGGTCTCCATTGGTCCAACAGCCTCGATCATGTCCCAAAAATACCTCGACATTTTTTCTGTAAAGTAAACAACAAGTCAGAAAGACCAAGGAATGAAGACAGGAATTCTCAGTTGAAGTACCTCCTTCCGATTTATTCACTGTAGGGATTGGCACAACACCCCATCTGATGGGCAAGTTACGGGATATCATTACCTCTATGACGTGGCCGAGAGTGTGTAAATTTTTCTTTTGGGTAAGATCAAGACCCAAGACAACATTGAGAAGGTTCCGGCCGATAGCATGTAATTGACCGGGAAACGTAGGACGAAGAATCTGACGAAGAATAAATGGGATGTCAGAGAATAAGACGCAAATATTTCATCGGCGAAAAAAACATGCTGACTGCTCGCAAGGTCGCAGGCCACATTGAATATCTGCCGTCATTTTCCAAGTCATTAAACCAAATAATAGCATCTCCACCTTCTTGCCTGTCACTGGCATCGAATCTAATACCTAGGGTACTGGCATCTATCTCGCCTACTTCTGAAGCACTTGCAGCTTCTGGGTTCATAGCCAGGTTTAATTTCTCGTCGACAATCAGCGTTCGAGCTTGAAGGGAGTTGATACCCAAGGAAGTTAATGATGCAATCCAGTGACGTTCGCTTCTCATTATTTCAACGAGCTTGAAGAAGTTGAGGTTTTCCAAAGATACCAGAGATGACAGCTGAAGTCCATTCATCCACACTACAGACTGACCCGCGGGGACACCATACGCCATGTTTTCTTGAAGCTCTCCTCGCAGTTCTCTGGAAATCCGTCCAGGGACCCATTCATTCACCAACGTGTGAGCAATTAAAGGAAAATCTTCTGTCAACTGCCGTAGTGCTGAAAGAGGTGATGGTGATGACAGAACATGTTGAGCAGCCTTAGCGCCTATGTCGAAGATCTCGGCTGCCTTCAACGGCTTCAACTTGGCCTGCTCAGAAACGACTTGCCCCTCGGTCCCAGCTGGTTGTTTTGTGCCATCAAATACAAGTTGCGAATCTTCTTTGGAGGAGGCTTCTACGGGCCGGTCATCCAACGTCAAGTATTCCGACTTCTTAATGTCTAAACTTGCACCCCATCCACTCAACAGGCTTGACTTTGAAGAAGTCGAGGGTACGGATGATATTTTCCATCGAAAAATATACGTAGCACCGGGCTGATGTTTCTTGGAGGCTGCGTGTAGTACTCGATGAAAAGGACAAAGGGAGCCGGGGTCTGGGGAAGCATAGAGAATTACAGTCGGGACACGTGAATTTGGAGATGACTGGCCCTGCTGATGATCGAAGGGCAGAACTTGAGGTTGGGATTGAATCCTTGTGAGATTATTACACATAATCAGTACCAGGTCACGCATCACTTCTTTGATCGAAACCCGACTAGGACTCACTTTTCAGCAAGATGCTTCGATTCTAGTAACTGAATGAGCTTTGAAACGTCACAAACTTTGGAATCGTCAATGAGTGCCCAGCTTTTGCAATCGTCGGTTTCTGAGCCTGCAGCATTCTCGTGAGACTGGATCGGGGCGGTTAAGTTCGAGGGAAGGGAGGCATACCACGCCCGGAAAGCTTCGATCTTGGGCTGTGCTTCTTTAAGGGCGATACTGAATGCTAACGACTCTATTTCGCCGGGACCGTCAAGTAAGCCTGGTGACCGTAGTAGGCTGATGAGGTACTCGTATGTTTGTTGGTCCGTTGATAACTTGCTTTTCCCATTCTCCCAACTGGTGCAAACCGCATCTAATGCCGAGAAAAGCACCCGGGACGTTCTAAGGTAGCAGACTCCCTGATCGCAACATGGTTGTTATGACGTCAGTGCCATCTTAAAAAGTGGATCAAACACGGTCGGTCACTCACAAGACTTGAACCAACATTGGTGGTTCCTGCCATGTTGCCTGAATTGAGACGGAGATTGGGGGTGAGCCAGCGAGCACTTCGAAGGACAAGATCAGAAGCAAGCCGAGACGGTCTCGAAGGCCGCGCAGTCGTTTCATGGCTTCGAGGTGGTTGTTGGATGGTTATGAGCTGACTCGACGCTCGCGCGGATGGAGCCAAAAACAAATACAACCCGGAAATTTTTATTTGTCTTTCTTCCCAGCAGCGAGACTTCCTTAATTTGCGCTGCCTTCTGCTGGCGGTCAGCATGATTCCCATCCACCTCAGAATCAAAGTATGATGGATTTTTATCTGGCGTACGAGAGGGAGGGCACAGCTCACCATTTTGCGGAGGCTGCTATCCAGAAGATTACATGGATAATGCTTCCCAATGCTACATGACGAAATAGAATCACTGAGACTGCCAGCGTCGAGAAGCAGCAATCATGAAGAGTTACATCCCTTGGGGCTCCGGTGTCATCCAGCCAACCCCGGCCGTCCAAGGATCTGAATCTGGCATCACTAGAGACAAGGTTTCCTGTCTCCGTTGAGTGTGCTTGGTTAGGCTTTTCCGTCTGGAATATCAGGTGGCATTGTGACTCGAGATTGAAGAGCCAGTATATCTGAAATCATCATCGGGAAGCAACAGTGCACTTTTTTTTCTTTTCAAACAACTAACTATCCATTTGGGCGGTTCGGAAAGGTTTATACTGGAATGGTAAAAGATCAAATCTAGTACATAGACCATGATTCAGAGGCACTGAAGACATGATGGCATTGGGGGTAGTGGCCAGGTTCCATGCGATCAAGATGGTCATTAATCACTAGCTTGAACTTGAATCAGCCATCTGGTTTGATTACATTGTTGTTTGACGTTAAAAAAAGAAAAAGAAAGAAAAAAACATTCTTTTTTTGGGGGTGGGTGGGTGGTGTGGTGTGTAAACCAGCAGGACAACAAGGGTACAGGAACGTGCACCACCACAGCACCACCACAAGCATCTCTAAAGGAAAAAAACACATCCAGTGAGGAAAAGAAAGATGGAATGATACATGTGCATCATCATGATTCATACCTGGAGCTAATCAGCAACAGGCTCACTGTATTCAATCAAGGGATGATTGAACTTTAGGGCATGTTATGTTTTGCTTTATATAGTAAATTGTCTGTGGATGATCTTTCAGGTAAGTCACATTATACACAGGCCTGATCAGGGGCAAAAGTGGCTTGGATAAACCAAGAGAATCTTTACTGATGGCTATTTTCACATGAGCTAACAGCCTTAGTCACATAATTCAAGGCACATGAGAAGGATGAAACAAATATAATCATTCTCTGTTGAGGGTAATAGATACATGAATATGCATGTGTGCGTGAGATGGTTGTAGTCTCAGTTTCAGTAGCATGAGAAGCCAAGGAAGAAGTTTTCTTCTACTCTTTATTTCATTATCAAACAATCACTCAGAAATCAAGAAATCAAATCGATCACCACATACAACACAAGACTCAAAACAATCAACAGGTAACATCTAATGTACATCAACTCAAGTCAACAGTAACTTATCTTTGACATCACAATCAACAGATTCGGTAAAAATCAAACCATCAATTTAGGAGGAGTTTTTGTTGGACCAACTGAGGGAAGCTCGAGGTACAATCAGTGTCATCTCTTGTCTAGTTGTTTTACTACTCTTACTAAGAATTTTTTGTTTTTTTATCTTCTTTTTGTTTTAGTCTGTCATTGTTGTTGTTGTGTTTTAAGCTTACAGTATCATTGTTGTTGTATTGTACATTGTGTTTCTATACACTGTTAGTATTGTTTCTCTATGTTTCTTTTCTTGATTGTCTTTGGTTTCTTTTATGAGTGTCTGTTCTCATGTTGACTCGTCTGTTTTATTTTTACTACTACTGGCTGCAATATATAGTTTTTCAACAAAGAGAAAGACCATCTGCACTCATCACATTCTCCTCACTGGATAGTTAAAAAGGAATGAACAGTTATCACAGTTCAAATTGGAAGTCACCAAAAACACAAACTACACCCATGTAAATTAAAGGGCTTGCTACTATTAAGAAGGAATGGCTGTGAATTGAAAATTTGGTATCTGTAGCTCAACAAATAGGGATTCTCTGATGGTAGTCTAGCTCAGCCTACTTTTGATGAATGCCAAAATTTTATCTGCCAGCTTCTAGGGAAAATACACCAATTCTAACCAAGCAATCTTAAAAATGGGTATACTATGATGCAAAAAAGTGTTTATTAGAAAAAAACAATGAATAAAATTAATGTGGCAATATACCAGCTTCAAAAAGACAAATGTTCTTCAGTATTGGTAGGGGTACAGGCAATCAGCCACTAAACTAGTGATTTTTGGGAAATATATACATTTATATATTGGATGATGATTTCAAGGGCATTAAATTGAGTGCACACAGTCAAGCTCATATCACTCACTTTTGAAAAATTGAGGGGTGTTTAAATTTTGGGGCGCGCTAAACTGACACCCCTAAATTGACGCATCCACGCCCAAAAAGGCGTGGATACAAGTTGACGCCCAAAAAAGGGCGTCAATAAGAGTTGACACCCCAAATAGAGGCGTCGACTCTTATTGACGCCCAAAAAGGGCGTCAATACAAGTTGACGCCCCCAAAATGGGCGTGTGTTTCCATAGAGGACAAAGAAAGGGGCGTGGATGGCCACACAGGACCATTGACACCTTTTGAGGTCTGCTGGAGTAGGACAAGGGCCAGCCCATTTTTCAATAAATTATTCAAGGCTCAAATACATGTATTTCTTTGCATTTTAATTTTTTTCCTACACTTTGAAGGTTGTAGAATTTTATGGTGTTTTTTAAATTTGAAAGTTTTGAGATCTACAATAATTATATCTTTGGTACACTTATTTTTCAATCAATTGTTTTGGGTGTCAAATTGGAAAATATTTGATGAAAGTAAAATTTATTCCTAAACTTTGAAGGGTGCAGAATATAATGGTAAATTTTGCTTTTCCCACAAACAAAATCCCTGTAATATTTTTGGCACTACATCCAGTTTTCTGTGGGTATCCCACCAAAAGAAATGGAAAGAAAGTTTTTTTGCAAAAATAAACTTTACCATCAAGTTCTTCACCCTTCAAAGTGTAGGAAAAAAGTTAATTTTATGCAATATGTTCCAATTTGACACCCAAAGAAAATGATGGAAAAATAAGTGCACCATAGATACAATTATTTTATATCTCAGAATTTTCAAATTTGAAAAAACCCATAAAATTCTACACCCTTCAAAGTGTAGGAAAAAAAATAAAATCACAAAAAAATTTTTTTTTGAGCCCAGAATATTTTATTGAAAAATGGGCAGGCCCTTCTCCTACTCCAGCAGGCCTCAAAAGGCGTGGATGGTCCTTTGTGGCCATCCACACCACTTGCTTGGTCCTCTATGGAAGTAAACACCCATTTTTGGGGGCTTCAACTTGTATTGAAGCCCTTTTTGGGCATACAGAGGCGTCAATAAGAGTTGACGCCTCTATATGGGGCGTCAACTCTTATTGACGCCCTTTTTTGGGCGTCAACTTGTATCCACGCCTTTTTGAGGCGTGGATGCGTCAATTTAGGGGCTTCAGTTTAGCGCGCCCCTAAATTTTCCCACAATTTAGCAATAGTAGCCACTAGCCCCCACCTCAGAGGTTCTTGTAAGGGTTTTCCCTCACATAAATCTCAGAAATGGAAAACAGGAAGAAAAGCAGAGATCACAAAATTTGAGAACCAATGTCTGGGTGAATTGAAACCTAGACAGGAGAGAGAGGATCTCTCTGTGTAAGTACAACCAACGGTGGGCCAGCTACGCTACCTGTAGCGTTAGCGTAGCGTAGTGTTAGCTTAAGAAGCTACGCTACCTTAAAGCTACCGTTAGCGCTAATTTTTGACAACTAACACTACAGGATTTTGAAAAAAAAGCAATTGTAGCTTTAGCGTAGCGTTAGTTGTGCTCCCCAAAGTACAACTAACGCTAACCAGATTTCCTGTTAGCTGTGTTGTAGCAGTGTTAGTTGTCAAAAAAGCTACGCTAACAAGTAGCGTAGCTTTTGAATCAGCTACGCTACAGGTTAGCGTAGCTTCAGCTACGCTAACGCTACGTGTTAGTGTAGCTTCAGCTACGCTAAAGCTACATGTTAGCATAGCTTCAGCTGCAAGGTGGCTGTATGAGCTATGCTAATGATTATGACATTGATTTTGGAAATGGAACTGGTCTGTAGCATGAGTTTGACTAGCACTAAGCCAACCAAGGAAAAACAAGTCAGTCAAAATATCAAAATAAAGTGGACGTTCACATTTTTTTTTTTTTTACTTTTTTTTTTAAAAAAAAAATTAATTTTTAATTTTTTTTTAATTTCTTTTGCTTTTTTAATTTTTTAATTTTTTTTTTAATTTTTTTTTTAATTTTTTTTTTTAATTTTTTTTTTAATTTTTTTTTTTTTTTTTTTTTTTTTTTTTTTTTTTTTTTTTGTATAGTGTAGTAAAAAAACTTAGATATGTGGTCATAATTGGTTCTATTAGTATATCTTGAGTCATAATTTGAGCTTCCTGAGGTGAGGTGTGGTCCACAGGGCTCAATTGGCATGATCGTTCTGCCTGGATCTAATTGTACCCAGTGGATCACATTTGACCTCAGACAGATCAAATTTTGACTCTTGCTCTACCATATGAGAATAAAAACCTTGAATAGCAACATCAACCATGACTAAATGTCTTAATACATGAATCGTTTAAATTATTAAGCTCATTCATTCTCTTTCATCACATTTTATTTAAAACTCATTCATCATTTGTCTTTCAATCACTCATTCTTTTTCATTTCTAACAGACTACTCAATTCCAGAGTACTGGGGGTCAGTTTGGTGCCCAGGAAAGGTATTGAGAGTCTTAAAAGTCTAAATCTGGTTGATCTTTCACTTCTCCTTTGAAATTAATTTAATCGTTTTCATGTCTATTGAGTTCTGGGGGTCAGTTAGGTGCCCAGGAAAGGTATTGAGAGTCTTAAAAGTCTGAATCTGATTGATCTTCAAGTTCTACTTTGAAATCAATTTGATCGTTTTCATGTCTGAAGGAGTTCTCAATTCTGGAGTACTGGGGGTCAGTTAGGTGCCCAGGAAAGGTTTTGAGAGTCTTAAAAGTCTGAATCTGATTGATCTTCAACCTCTACTTTGAACTCAATTTGATCGTTTTCATTTCCAAAAGACTTCTCAATTCTGAAGTACTGGGGGTCACCTAGGAAAGGTAATGAGAATCTTAAATGTTTGAATCTGATTGATTTTCAAATTCTAATTTGAACTCCATTAGATTGTTTGATGTTAATAATCTATTTGATTTTTTGATTTTGAAAATGAATTTATCTTTTATCACAAAAATCTTAGTCATGTGTTTGTTTCAGTGAGTTGGTGTAGAGTAGCGGCCCACTTTTGATCCTAGCATTCAGTTGTTAGCTATTTGTTAGTTCTGTAGCGCAGCGCAGCGTAGCTCCTATTAAGCTACGCTACGCTGTCTGTTAGCTGGGAAAAAGCTACGCTACAAATTCTTCAAAATTCTGTTAGTTCAAGAAAAGCTACGCTAACTGTTAGTGTAGCAGAAAATATTCTCAACTAACGCTACAGAAAAATTTCGAGGAAAATTTTCCGCTACGCTAACTGTTAGTGTAGTGGATGAATATCTCAACTAACGCTACACAAATTTGGAAGAGAAAAAAAAAACGCTACGCTAATGGTTATTGGCCATGTAGCGTAGTGTAGCGTAGCGGCCCACTGTTGGTACAACTAGATACTAAATGGACTTTGGAAATAAAAAAAATAAGAGAGGATAAGTGTCAGCTTGCTACTACGTAGAGCAAGCCAACATAGTATTTGCTCATTAAATAATAATAAATTAATTTAAAACATATTTTAACAAAAACTCATAGTTGATGCAATAAATCATCAAATATTATTGCACCAATGGATTCTACGCATATATTAACCTAGGGTCACTCATTATACACATAACCATAGGATTGACCCTTCACCTACTTTATCATAACAAGAAAGAACTACTCTAAATAAAATAAACATCTACTCAGATATCTCACAACAAAGATGTAACATTGCACAGACATGTGAAATACCTTCAGACACAAAATTAAAGTACACAGGAAACTTGATTACAAGCCATTGAAACTTGTAGCATCTTCTACATAGTTACTACATGTCTCCAAGTGTGCCAAATGTGCCACAACAAGTACAAATATGAATTCTATACTAGTTCTGTACCAGCTATGAGCACATGGAAGCGCCCAAATATTTCCATAACAACGTTCCAGACTAGTAACAAGCCTCTTAGTACAAATAACCACATTGTGTGACAAGCCACAACGTGTGACACAGCATATCACTGTAAGAAAAACTCAATCAACTGCCTTCATTTGACATGCAACTTGCCTTTGTGCACAAAGGCAACTTGCATGTCAACTGCAGGCATTTGAGTGAGTTTTATTTGCAGTGTATGGTACTATTTTAGCCAAATTTTGTGTACTGATATTTGCTAGTTAAAGCCACTAAAGTACAGTAACTAGTTCAAACATTCTGAGGGACTCTGGCTTCGTCCCAAAGACCCTAGAATATTGGTATCCAACCACATTTTGTGACAAGCCACAGCATGTGACTCACCATGTGACTCTATTCAGTCCATATGGAGTATTACTACTGTCTAATTACAAACCAGATGGTACTGTAACTAATCCAAACACTTTGAGGGTACTATGACTTTGTCCCAAAGGCATCAGAACAGCCTTAAAAGACCTCCCCTTCCTCCCCTTTGAAGAATTCCCCTGCTCATTCGAGCCTACAGCTTATTCAGTACTTGCCACCAGTTGCCAATAACCAGTGTCCAGCCTTATAAGCTTTATCAGTGAGTCCAAGCCCTTTCTCTCTTCTTCACAAAAGCTCCTCCAATCACCTCTTCCCACCATCTGGCCCTTTTGTGCTAGGATTAGTCCTGTAGGAATTATTATATATCATAATTCCTACTACCTTTAATCCTTAATTATCCCTGGGCACTTAAAAAACACTGTTCTAAAGGCCCAAGCATCTTCAAAATACCCCTGTAACCCAGGTCTTGACCCCAGAGGGCACCTTAAACACCCCTGCTTGCAGGCCCCTCTGTGTTTTCCTACTTTTTGGCTATTTTTTGGCCATTTCTTTTATTATAAAATTAATAAACCCTTTTAAAATTAACCAAACCATCCCAAAGTCAATATATATTCTTTTCTGAGTTCTACTTGAAGTTCTGTGGCACTTGTAGCTAGAAGACCCTTGATCTTGGCATCAAGTGTGCTCACAATAAGAGAAGGGAAGAGGCCCATGTAGTTAGACAGGACAGAGAGGCTCTCTGCTTTCTAGGTGAACTGAGATTTCAATTCAAAATGCTTGATGCTTATGTCATATAATTGTGTTTCCCTTGGGAACCCAAGAGATGAGGGGTGAACCCCAAGAGATGAAGAGTATTACAGTTCTGGAGTCACTTTGGGCATAAGCTTAAGTCCCTGGTCACTCCTCAATATTTTTTTTAATACCCTTGGCTGTCTTACCTTCAAGTCCTTGTTGAGCCATCACCATGCCAAAAATGAGGGGCATTCATTCCAGGTGATATTCAGTTACTTTCATTGAAACTCCAGAACTAGTTGAGTAAGAATGAACATTTTTTCCTTATCATGGAGTGACATCACTTTTTACTAAGTGTTTAGCCTGAATTACTCATGGAGTAATCTTCTGGTACTCTGACATATATTCCTCTCATTTTTGCATGGTGTTTGATTTTTTTTTTTTTTGAGGATTTAAAACTTCTAAGAAATTCCCAAATATTTCCAAGATTTTATTTCCCGCCACATTCCCCCATTTCTAATGATGGCTGCCCATTTTTTAAGTCCTGACTTGAAAGTTTAAACTGTTTTCCAGGTGTGAACCAAAGAATTATATTTAATTGTATTGAATTGGAGGCCAAATAATGATAGTGATTGATTCTGAACTTCCTGAAAATAGAAACTTTATTTTCCCACACATATATTAATTTCTTCTGCTGAAGAGCTTTTAATACCCTGAACAGAATCATATTTCAGAATTGAAAATCAAATATAAAATTAAATAAGAGATAAGAGATAAGGAAAAAATAGGTATCATTGGTGCAGACATATACATAGCATCAGGCATGAAATTCAGATGAAATTAGGCACAAACCATGGATATATTCAAATATACATTTGGATGTCATCTCCAATATTTTTCTTTTCCCTATGTGGTTGATGAAGTCAAATAAGTAGCTTTTAATTAACTGTCATAATTTTAGTTTTTTGAAAACAAGACGGATTTTTGAAAAAAAAGTCTTTATTTCTTGAATAGTTTAGGTTTTTTATTGAAATAATTCAAGTCAGATTCTTCAAGAATTGAGATGGAAGATTGATGAATGGAAGATTGATGAATGGAAGATTGATGATGTAAGGAATGTTTCTGTTGATCTATGATTTGAGTGATTAATTCATCAATTTCTTCCACTAGCAAATTCAGGTAATAAGTCCTACAGTAGGTTGACATTTCAGAATCAACAAAAAGATGTTGGTGCTTTGAAATAAGAATTTTTAATAATTTATAAAGGCTCAAGATTTCTTCTACATTATTATTCTTCTTGGTTGCTGGAATATTAATCTGATCAATGTCTTCCTCTGTAATGTAAGAATGAAGGTTCTCTAACTCCCTCTGAAGTTGCAAGCTTGATGACATTGAACTTATCTTTCTTCTAATTTATCACCTTTTTGTACTTCCAAAATTTCCAAATCATAGTGATTTTGTATGAAATCCAAAATGAAAAATGCCCTTTCCCTCCCTCCATCATCTTGAAACATTAAAAATTCTTGAACAGAGTTTTTGATTTTTACATAATTGGGATCCTTATTTCTCAACTCTTGTAACTCCATCTTGAGTATGACATTCTTGATATGGGGTAAACTAAATTTTCCAATGTGTTGAATAATTGATCTTCTTTAAAGAGACATTCTAGGTCAGCATTTCTGATCCTGGTATATCCATAATTAAATGCCTTCAATGATATATACAAAAAATATCTTTTGTTCTTGTCATCAAGAGCTTTTTATTATTATTATTGGGAGAAATATCATTAAATCAAATGTCAGGCACATACATTCAAGGAAAACTTAGCATTGATAAGAATTTTGTTTTCAAACTCACCTTCATAGATTTTTCTATAAGTTGCAGAAGTCCATTCATTGAGGATGGTTACAGGACTTAAATTGGTAAAAAGCCTAGGGTATGAAGTATGGATCATATTTAATGCTGCCCTCTCCAATGTTGTTTTTGATTGACAAAATTTCTTGAAAGCTTCTCCTGATATCATTTTCTGCTTGTAGATGTAGCCCACTTGTTGGAATATGAGATTTTGAAGCTCCACAAGCAGTTCGTCCTCTTCTGGTCTGCTCTTCCGGTAATTATCCATGGGTAATGAAATTTCATGTAATATAACACTCAATTTATCTACTTGACCATCTCAAACCTTCTGAATTATCTGTTCCATTATGTCTAAGCCCAAGTACCTCAGAAAGCTGCAGGTTCAGAAGAGGGTGAAGCATCTCCTATCCCAAGAATTTCAATATTGTGATGCGTGACCCCTGATTTTCCATTTTGTATATTCTGTCTTGTATCCCCTCTGAATGAGTTTGTGGAAAGCCTCCAACTTTTCAATAGTTTTTGATACTTGATCGAAATTAGTCGGAATCATATCTTCTTGAGGGTAGAGTACAATTGTTCTTTGATGTTCTGTAGCTGATTCTCCATTAAGATGTAATCATCCTCGAATGCTCGTCTTGGATCTAGCAGTGAATCCCCAATTAGAAGGTATATTCATTTTTTGCAGTGGTGCATTTGTAGTGCCACACAGATTCAATAGAATACTCAGCCCAACTGTCTTTACCAACATTGATCAGAGAGGTCTTTTCACTACCCAAGTTGGTGAAAACGGTTGACTTGAAGTTATACAACTGAGGGATCTCTTTCACAACGTGTCTCACATCTGATTCCGAGTAGGTCTCGATGGCTTTCGTCTTCAGCTCATCAGCCGTGAGACACAAGATGTCCTCAACGTTGATGCCCGTTCTTCTTGATGGTTCAGAAACACCGATTATCTTCCCTGCAAAGTAAAGAGTGCAGATTGCCATCAGCTTCATTGTCTACGATCTCAGAATGGATTCAAGCGGAATGGTGCTACCATGCGGTAGTGTAGGAAGGCAGTGAGTTTGCCACACCAAGCCTACAAGCAATGATTTATGATTAGATATCTCGAGTTGGCTGGCATGCTCGAGTGGTTGAACAGCCAGTAAAATGTGACTAGGGCAATTATCAGGCAACGTAGTATCCCGGGGAGCGAAAAACTCAAAACGCTGGTCGGTGAAAAATGCCTAGACAATCTTGGAAGAAGAATATTGGCTTTTTATACTGGGGAGCCCTTGGGGTCACTCTGATGTTCGACAGACGGGGTGATGCGGCACTGTAGTCAACAAAAACAGCTGTTCGCGTGCGTTTGGGAGAGTAGCCCATACGGCGTTTCAACGAAACTGGTTGGCTATACATGTTT
>SMGU01010854.1:0-25033 GCA_004348175.1 Puccinia novopanici
TAGTCTTCTGAGATTCTGATCGCGGAAGTCATGGCGTTGATGTAATCTGATTGTTGCTTCAAGGGAGTGTGGTATGTGCGAAAGTGAGAGGCTACTATGCTATCTTTTTCTTTTGAAAGGTCGATGGCATTGGAATATGATGCCTTGCCGCCCAAGGGACATGTATCTGTTGTGGGTGAGTCTAGCCAGTGCTCTAGATACTTCATGAATTCGGGCCCCTCAGGCAAGCCGGACATGGTGATATTCCAGGGTGGTTGTTTTCCTTGGAAACATGGCTGACAGTCCCTGTCTCGATCTCTGTCCGTACAAAATACATTCGGATCTGCTTTCCTCACCCTGCAACAACTTTCGAGCGTCGGATTAAGCCAGTGGAGGAAGTCGTCGATCCATACCGCCGACGGCTCGGCTATGAAAGAGGAATCTGGTCGTTTCCGCTCTGCTTCCAGGACGTTGGCCAAGGATAGCGACTGGCAGGTGGAGAAGCGACCGCAAAGACTCTGCTGACCAGCTCGCGAGGTGGGCTCCACATCCTGAGCTACAAAGTAAACAGGGGGGCCAATCTCAAAAAATTGATCCAATGCGTTGAAATAATCGACCAAATGTGAATCTCGGGGCAAAGCCAATCGCTGATCTGAATGTGAAGTGATAGAAGAAACCTTAGGTCCAAAATTTTGCGGGCAAAAATCTAAGCACATAAGCGCTTACCCAGTCCAAGTTCAATCCTTTTGGAACAAAGCGCTGAAAAAACGAATATGCCCGAAAAGATGCTAAGCACCAGGATCTTGACTTTTCTCTTCATTAAAAACGGCATGTATATTGTCCGGAAAAAACGAGCCAAGTCGCCTTCCCCAGATGCCGTGGCCATGTCGGAGAGAGAAGTCGATGTCGCAACATGGATGCACGGAAGACAATCCATCTTATTTTGCTATTTTGGAATAGTATACAATGAATGTCAATCAACTTGGTTTGGTTATTGTAGAGCCGCAAAAAGCGATCAATGGAAAAATTACCTCCATCCTGTGCAAGTCGATTGTCATTGCACTGACAAAGACAGTCATTTGAAGAAGTGTATTGATGATCACAGCACCAGCTGCGTAGATTGCAAAGTTTCGCACCGCCGGCATCCCAACAATCGCCCCGAGGGCAAAGGCCAGAGCTTCACAAGATGCGCTGAGTAAAACTGATGGCCCCATCCGACTAGTAGCCCTTGCGATACGGATTTCGACTGACGGTAATCCCTCTACATCATCGTCGTCTTCATTGACCAAAAGACCCTCCATCCCGTTGAAGCCAAGCCCCCACGAGCAAGGGAGGCATACGCCTTAGAATTTTGCCTGGAAACTTCATTGGCCAAAATGAACACATTATCCACCCGATGGCTAATACTAGGAAGGGATTACTTCGGCAATGATGAGAGTAATTTTGATGCCGAGTAACGAGAATAACCCTACAGACGTAGAAACCGACAACAGGACAATCATAATACTCCACAAAGCAAGACTGAATTTGGACTCAACCAATAATTGACGTGTGAGCGAAGTAGATCGGGTATGAGTGGTGGGAAATACTGAGTTGGGGTCATTGCCTGGAAGTCGATACACTTGGCGAATCAAAAGCTTGGCCAACGTCAAAATTCCACGGAAGATTGCGGATAACATCACGATGCCACTGCCACCGAGATTGATGGCTACATAAAGGAACATCGCCAGGTAGCTCAGAACCACGATTGGGAAATCGGTATTGGTCGACTTGTTAATTTCGCCCTCGAGGGAGATTTCTGTCGACCAAGCCATGCTCATTCCTAAGCTTTGAGGGTCTGTGATTTGGTTGGACTTTCCAGCGGAAACCTGCTCCAAGTAAATCTTCAGGGCCGTTTCCCATTCCTTGGCTCGTTCGAGCTGATCTTTTTCGAGATAGTTATTCACCACAAATGTAATAATGACGGCTTTCGCCTCACTAGCTTTCACTTGGGTGGAAGTCGTGTTATTGGAGGCTCTAAGACCACCGAGAACCATCGAGGGTTTTAGTGGTGAGCCAAAAGGAGGCAGGCAACTAGCCGGAGAGCTTGCGCATTCATTCAACTTATTCGACCAGTTATCTTCATCCACTCCCTTCAATGAGTTGCCAAAATAGCCCATGATGGATTCCACCACACAATCCGATGTGGATTTGGGAGGACGAGAGGTCGCGGTAGGTGCAAGACAGACCGAAGTTAAATTTTGACCTGAATTAGATTGGAGATTCCGAATGCCCTGCTCCAAATCGGCTATCCATTTAAGTCGTTCATAGTTCAAGATGGGCTGATCAGGTATCGTGGAAGACAAGAAGATCTGTTCGGTGCGGTAAAAGGGACCAAATCGATTTTCAAAATCGGCTTTGTCGGCAGCGCTTTTACTTCCTGAGGCGGCCCAGAGCTTAACGGGATCCTTTTCAACTTCAAACTTTGACCATCCAAGATTCAAGAAACCGCAGAGGAGAAAGGCTAGCGTGATCGTTAGATAAGGCTTTGATGAGCAAGCATATCCGATCCGATAAAATACCCGACTGAGAAAAACGTTCAATGGGTATGATCGAGGTTGGTTCTGGATGCCGAGAAGTCTTATATCCGCATCTGTCATTGATGACGAGCCTCGGGCGAATCGATGGTGGGCAAAGAATGAACGACTTATGGGTGATAAGGATGTAACCGATCGAGATGCTACGGGTCCATCGCCGTCGGCCATCGAGGAAGCTCCAATTAATGGGTTTGTTGGTTGACCAGAGCGATCCAATTCTTCGTGATCGCTTTCGGGTGAATCGGTTAGTTGCGAGCCAGGAGGAGCCAGTGGGTCATTCATGCTGACGCGCTCGTACCCACTGGGAGTTTCATATCCACTGTAGTTATCGCCATTCCGACTGTTAGCCAGATGAATTTTTCGGCGCCTCATGACTTCTTTCCATGTGATGTAAATGAGGGTGCCAGATAGAGCCAGAGAATACAGAAAAATCCAGAACAAGTCCCGCACTTCAATTGGCCGACATGACATTGATTCGAAGGAGTGGTTGGAATGAATAACGGTGGAGGAGGTGGGAGAGAGGCGCATACGGCTGGACAATCCAAACATGCGCAACGGGCATCTAGAGCAGTCGAATCACACTTGTAAGCCTCAGGGTTGAGAGGGATGAGGGTTGAATTAGTCGGAATGGTGGATGCTGCTGAGCTAGCGTCAAGTGAGAAGAAATGTTGGAAATCTTGTTCTTCGCTTGGAACGGAGTGGGTTGGAAAGTTGATTTGGAAGGGACTGCCTAGTCCGGGTTTCTCATCTCCCATGAACTGTAGAAACTGGTTCCAGGTTTTAGCGCCACCGCCAATCAAATCCATAACGTATCCATTGGTAGCACCAAACTTGACTTCTTTACAACTATCGAAAAACGCATTACCAAATCGTGGATTTACCCAAAAATCGACAGCTTTGACGGCAGTGTTCGGCTTTCCAGTCTCAGAGTTTTTCACGGATTGAGTGGATGTTACGTTGAGGAAGCTTGCTTGGTCTGGTGAACAGGTGAAGTGACAGTAAAGTTTGCGAAAGTTGTTACGGCATGCCGGGCAAGATGAGATGAGAGGTTCTGCTTGAGAGAGTGATTGGGAGAGGTCTTCTATCTGGTTTTTCGTACAACAAGCTGTTTCCAAACTTGCGAATTCACTGCCACAGATTCGGCTGAGGGCTGACTGAAGATCGGAATTAGTCTGGAGCAGAACAAACGATTAGGGACCAACATAAGTATCAGAATGATGAGTAAAACGATGGAAATCATGATAGACGTACCTTTCGAGCGGATTGTTGTCAGGACAGGGCAGTTCCTGACCGAAAAACCCTTCTTTCCACAGTGACCGTACATGGCACATCGTCCAGGCGGGAAGCAGTTCCCGATGAGCTGATTCGTTTGTTGTTCTTCATGGTTGAGATTGGTTGTGGTTGGTTGAGTGGGAGAATATCAGTTGACCGTCGAATGGACTCACTGGGGGAAAGCGGCAGTGACAGCCATGTGATACTCGCTGAACATCCAGTCATCGATTCACTAGTGTTATCAATATTCACCTGGGCCATCAAATGAAAAAAGAGAAATTGTGAACAAATTATTAACAGACTTGAACTGGTAAGTACCAGTTGGTTGGTGAGTACCTAAAAATCTCTTTCTGGGTTCAATATCTCCTGAATGGTTTTAAATGAATGATAGTTGGAACTGAATATACATTATCTTTTGGAGCTCTCCAGATCACCTTAGAAATTTATGAACACATAGCAAAACTTTGAGTAAGATCATACCTACAATTTTCATAACATTTTCAATCCTCAAAATAGATTATAAGTGATGGACTGATAAGAAGATTTTCAAATTTTGTTGAGAAGGATCATCATCAAATTGATAAATTTAACTGTTCAAGTCACCAAGATAAGAAGGCAATGGTGTTCAAGTCAGAAAAATTAACTGAATTTTCATCTTACTTTATTTGGAGTAAGAAGAGTATCAGAAGAGTGATTGGTAGCTATTTAATCAAAATGAATAATTTCTAATGAAAGATAATATTAATATTCAATAAATTTAATCACAGAAACTTCTGTGGATGCAGCCTGAACTCCCTGCAAGGAGTATCTCAATCAAGGCATGTTTTCTGTCCAGGAGTCTTCACATCAGGAACCAACCTCACAAACCAAAAATAAAATTTGATGGTTTTTGAACTCAAAAATGACCTTTGAAGAGCTGGACTCCTACTCAGCTTATCCTATTATCAACTTCCACAATGATGAAGCTTCACACTACAAAACCCCTTTTCAGATTTCTCAGGTCAGCTTGTCAGCCTTTCCACAATCATTCTGTTGTGAGCACAGTACTCTTCAATGTAATTTCTTTTTTATTTGAAAAGATTTCTTTCTTTAATTTAAAGAGATCCTCCAGCTTGTTCTACCTATGAATAATCTCAGTGCACCAAGCATAATTATTAATCTAGCAATTGTAGTCTTATCCATTTTTAAGCAAAGTGAATTCTCAAGCCTAAATTTGAAATTGAATTATTTTAATTTATACCTTCACTGTCTTTGAAAACAGCACATTCATTGGGGAAACACATGTGGCACTTGTATAGAAAGTACCAAAATATTTCCCTGGTGATTTTTAAACTCCTCATCCCCATAAAGAAAATAAGAGGAACCACTCAGATTAACAAGGATTCAACAGTTCCCTTACTTTCAAGGAATTTTCCACCCTTTGGTCTCCCTATTTCTCAGCATTAAGTCACACTTCCTGTTAATGTAGTATTCAATTCACTTTCTTTCTATCCTTTTTATCAATTCTATTAATTAATCCAAACCCACTCATGTGCCTCTCTCCGTTTACCTATTTCTTTTATCATTTATAGGGTTTTTATCATCAAGCAAACCACATAGGTTTCCATTGAAAGATCATGGGTTTCTGGAAATAGTTGGTTTCAAAGTTCACTCTGACAGGCAGGCGGATCATTTGCAGAAATTATAAAACATGAAATTTAAGGGGTAAATGGATGAGGGAAGTGAATAATCTGTCTTCTGTTTTGCCTGCATTCATTCACAAAAAAACTTGAATGAATTTGGGAAGGAGGATTTGCAGAAAATACTTTCTTCAAAATAGCTTGCATGCATGCACAAATCAACTTTGAACCCCACTAATGCAAGGCCAGATACAATAAAAGTAGTATGCTAATTTAGATGTGGCACTCTGGTCAATAATGTTGACCTGCCTATTTTAATACTCTTACAGTCATTTGATTTTCCATTTTCCACTATTTTCTTATTAGAATCTTTTATATATGCTCATATCTAGTCACCTGTTGTAGAAGAATATAAAATTTGTACTCCTTGAAATCTATTGCTTCCTAGATTTTCAGAAGAGAGAATAATTAAGAATCATTTTTATTATACAATTGCTCTTGACATTGAAGATAAATCAACATATCACTACTTAAAGCTTTACTACTGTCAAATCCACAAATCACTGTCAAAACCCTTAATCCTGAAGATATTAAAACTTATCAGCAGCTGGGCATGAACAACTTGGATCAGATCCAAACCCATCTACAATTCAGAGCCACTGGAAGAAGTCAACTTCCATTGAGTGGACTCTCATCCTCCATGGATTAACCCACCACTGGCAGAAATGCCTTAATTGATGTCCAAAGGAAGTTATTCCCATACATTTGGTTGGATTCTGATTGGAATATAACCTTGACCTTACAAAATTTAACTGAAGGTGTTGTGTACATATCACATAGTGTATGTGACACACACTGCAAGAAAAACTCACTCAACTGTCTGCAGTTGACCTGCAACTGCAATTGACCTGCAACTGCAATTTGCCTTTGTGCACAAAGGTAACTTGCATGTCTACTGCAAGCATTTGAGTGATTTTTTCTTGCAGTGACAGAGATGTTCTTGATGATGAAAGTCCATTCAGTCTGTTTTTTTACCCTCTTCTGGCTTGATCTCAGCTTCAATCTTCAAAAGTTTTGAGGTATGGCAGTAAAAAAGGTTTTAACACCCAGAGTTCAATTCCTGGACACACTAACCCAGGGAATCAATGGATTAAAATCTCTAGGATGAAAAGGGAATCGCTCATAACTGAGATTGGTTTTCCCCAAAAATCAAAGGTTTTTCCAGATAAATTGTAGCATGCTTCTAAACTCTTTTAGAGAAACTGGACTTATTCAAAGTTTCACCTTACAACCCATTGAGCTTCCATCTTTACATCAAGAGGTAGAAATAATGGCCCCAAAATTGGATCAGGAACTTTCCTCATCACATTCCTTGAGTCCTTTGGGAAATAGAACCCCTTGAATGGGAGTTAATTTCACACAGTGGTTGTGAAAGGGATATGATCTTGGATATTATGGGATATTCATTATGTTGTTGTAGTATTTTCAGCTTGAAGCTCAGTTTTGAGGGTTTGAGAATTTTGAAGCTTGAAATTAACAAATAACAGCTTATATTTCTTGTGGAAAATTCATAAGCTAAACCAAGTTTTAGCACAAAAATTAATACTATTTCTTGAAAAAAAAATTAATCAGCCAGATCAAATAATTTTTTTATTTGGGGTGTTCAAAGTTGATTCTTAAACTCAATTTTACATAAAACCATAAAATTTTCCAAAAATTCAAGAAATGTTATTATTGAAGGCTATCACCAACTTTCATGTGGTTGGTACATTGGTCATGTTGGACTTATGATTTTATGTAGAATGTGGTTTAAGAATCAACTTTGAACACCACTATTGAATTCAATTATTTTTATAATTTTCATGGAAACTCTTTTTTGGCTTCCATTCAGCTTGATACCCCCACAAAGTGCTGTATTTTGTCATTAAAAAGTTTTGATACAGTCTAAAATTTGAAACAATAGTCTCATACCATGGTTTATTCCTCAAAATAAATATGACTGAAGATTTAGCTCTGAGTTTTTATTGGTTGAGTTCCTCTGCTGATGAAGGTGGGTTATTATGGGGTTCTAATCTAGTTCTGTTGAATTTTCTATGCACATTTTTTCTACATTTTTTTTAGATATATTGGCATGCTTTTGTGTTGTGTGGATGTAAAACTTGTGAATACATTCTGCTATGTTCTAGGACATATTTACATGAATTATGGTACTTGAAACCGGTGTCTTTTGGTTTTCTCTACAATTCTTTGTTCATGTAAGGGACCTGGTTTTAGTTTCCTAGCAACTAAGTATACAACTCATATGAAGTCCTTGATTTTTTTTTTTTTTTGTAATTGTTGTTGTTATTGTTGTTGTTGTTGTTGTTGAGTATTTTCATGAATATGTTTTTGTTTCAGGTCCTACCCATCACCAAGAAATTAAAACCCTTCCCAAGCAGGTGTGATATCAATAATGCTCTATGATTTCATTTTGAAATGTTGAATTAAACCTTTGAAAGAATGCGATCAAGAACCATAATATAGGTGCTCAAAAAGTGCACTTGAAATCATAAACACATTTTACTTTTTTTTTTTTTCGCAGATGTCATCGTGAGTGATATTTCACGATAGTAAACACAATTTTGAATACCCCAACAGACAGAGCACATCACTGCAATAAAAAATTACTTGCAACCGGTGGCAGTTGGCATGCAAGGGTATGAAGGTCCCTTGGTACTTTTGAATTTCAACTGCTCCCAGCCGTGGTTTCTTACAGTGAATCAAAGGATGAAGCAACGACTACTTAGGCTGTGAAAAGTTAGCGGCAGTTGGATTTACTGAGATGAGTGAATAAATCAGGACCTAGGTCGGCGCCTACGGCCTGAAAGAAATGGTTGCAGAAGGCAGAAGCAAAATTTTCCTTTTCATTGCTCCTCTCCAGGTGTTTTCTGAGACCTTCCCACTTGAGTCGAGGTGGACAAAAAGGAGCCGAGGACAAAACCAAGCAAATGAAAAAAAAAAAAACATGACAAGCAGGTTTGGTTCTATTTCCTTCTCACACATAAGCAAAAGTCTAATTGAGGATGACGTGATAAAGGACGAGTGTATTTGATTGAGAATTTGCAACATAATTGAAAGGTGTGTATCTTTTGGACTAGGGTTGAGGATTGATATCATCGGCATTCATATCATCAGCATTGAGGTTGGAAGCCTTGATCTTGCCTTTAAGATGGTCGACGTTAGCGATGGATATGATTGATTTAGAATCATGGGTGATTTCGACGGTGGTGATGGAACAGTTAGCAAAGCTGACATTAGGTGAATGATCTTTTGAAGTTTGGTAGTTCAAACTTTGAACCAATCCGGATTCGATCAAGGATCTTAGTGCACCTCCATGACTGACGATTAAGATTCGATCGTTGGTGGGACTCTTGATGACATTGTCATTCCAAAAACCTAGTAATCTTGAGAGGACTGAGTGGGGTGGTTCGGCGGATTGTGAGGTGACTCGTTTATTTCTATCTTCTCTGGGTTTTCCTTCCAAGTCACCTAAAAACTAGATTGCAACACTTTACCAATTAGTTGAATCACAACGCGAAGAGACATTTTTTTTTTTTTTGAAAAAAAGAAGTAGGGATGACCGAACTCTTTCTCGTAATCGTTGGTCTGTTTGTATTGATGGCGGATCTTTGAGTTGTTCTGAAATGACCTGTGCAGTCTTTTCTCGAGCAAGAAAAAAAAAAAGTTTGAATGATATGAATCAGGAACTCTTATCTTTGAGTTTTTTTTTTTTTTTTTTTTTTCAGAATCGATGAATTGATTTGAACCTTGTGAGCCCGTTGAAGGTCGCTTGACCAAATTTGATCGAATTGAATTTGAGATTGACTTAGGAATTGACCGGTCAAACGAGCCTGTTGGATACCCAATTCGTTTAATGGTGTATCCTTGTGACCTTGAATGATCTGGTTTCGATTGTCATCAGCTGAAGTTGGGGAATGATTGCTCGAGGTGAGTGGTTCAAGTGAAAGCAAAGAGGCAAGATGAATCGCACGAGGAAGTTGCTTAACTTTCGCCGTGACGCTGAGGCAGTTTGTTGTTGATGAAATGGTCAGCTGTGAGCGTGTGGGGTATGGGTATTGATGATGAGAGACTGACTTACGATGAGGGTTATGAGCATCTTCCTGTTGGTGGTTACGCAGAAGCTGCCTGTAATCCTGAGTTAGCCGCCAACAAGCTGTACTGTTTCAGCCAGGGTTGCGCATACATGTTGCATTACGTCATCACTCCCCCGTGACAGTTCACCACCTGAGCATTCTCGCTGGCAACTGAAAAAAAAAAAAAAAAAAAAAATAGAAACATCCATCATGACCACCACTTCTCCTCTCAGCTCTCCTCCGCCAATACTTCCCATCTCAACCACCCCCAAATCAGAACCAGAAACTAACTACAACTCACCATCAAAGATCAACTTTAATCCCCACGAAACACCCTTGGAGGCTGATATGGTTACACCCTTGGAGGATGAGATGGTTTTGTTTCCAGGCTCACCTGAATCCATCGCTAAACTCGGTCAGTACTCACTCTTCCACCCAGTCCCTGAACAAAAAAACAACACCATTAACCGCCGCTCTTCTTCTTTTTATATATTACAGAACAGTCATCATTGACTCATCTAGGCACCCTTTCCCGCATCCCATCTCCTCACCCAAATCAACAAGCCTGACAGACATCGATTCAGACCGAATAGACTCATCCCAATCACCAAGAGAAACGCAACAACCCAATCAATGCTTATCAGTTGATCCTCCCCCTCCTTCAGCTCTAAAAACGCCAACCACAATTAAAATACGTCTGAAATTGAACAACAAGACTCCACAGATAAAAAAATTCACAACCAGAAACGTAACATAGATGCTGTCGAGAACCATTCTCAATCTAGAAACGTGCCCACTAAGAAGAAAAACCAGACTAAGAAAAGAAATCCAATACGCCAGTTGACCCGTACGTCCGCACTGCCTCTCCTTCAAATTACCCCCAACTTGTCGACTTGAACCTATCCAAAAATAATCGCTCTACTTACTATGGACTGCTTGATTTCTAGAAAAATGGGTTCATGATGATGCTTCAATCAAGGTGCTTCCACGCTCGAGGAGATTTGCAAGCCTCACGGAACGCTCCCGAACGATTTGACTCTCGTGCTACAGACCACGAACTGTAATGTGCTACCTGCCCATCTACGTCGATATCGATGCGCCCCCTGTATTAGCAAAGCCGTCGGGTTTATCTGCGCTTTCAGATGGATTAGGCAGTGGATATGTAAACGGGACTCGCCTCAAGTCATAGTTGGTGCACCCATCTTGCCGGATTTCACCGCACATCCATCCCAGCTGGATTATCAATCACCCAAATTCCCAACCGAGTTCAACCGCCTTCCACATTCGCAAGATCTTATGGAACTACGACGTCTGCTTGCCAAGATCTTACTGCCCGGGATCGAAAAGGAACTGGCTTGGTTACAAGACCCTCAAGTTAAATTTATTGGGCGACGAATCGATGTAGTTACGAAATGCGATTACTGCTCAACCACTCTCATCGGCGCGGCATGGCTTTGCTCTCAATGTGGTGCCGAGGCTTGTACAAAATGTTTTCAATTGTTGGTCGAGCAGACTCAAGCTGGTGGCGACACACTCGAGAATACCCCTCTAAAGGACATACATATCGATTGGCTTAAACGATTAAAGGCTTGCACAAAGTGGCATGATACTCATACACCGACTGCCTTCAACAAGATTTCACACATTACACATCAAGAATTAGACACGCTACGTAAACAAATGCTCCCTCTAGCTGAGAATTACGAAACCTCGCCTACTTCGACATCTCCAATTGAGGCACCGGATCCATATTCAGTGCCGGCCGACCTGGTCCGGTTTCTGCATCAACCTCAAGACAGCTGCACTGAACCTTACATCAAAATGCATGTCAACGATTTAGAAGCCGATCCGAGCATATTCAGTCGACTATGGTCGGCCGGACAGATGATTGTAGTAACCGGGATGAGCGATCGCCTGAAAAAGCCATGGACACCCGACTATTTTATGTGCAAATATTCTGACGATGTATGCCAGAGTATTGAAGCTAATTGTCCGCTGCAGCGTCCTGTCGATACAACTGTTGGTGAATTCTTTGAAAGATTTACAAAGGATCCTACCGAGAGTCAAGAAGTCTGGAAACTACGAGACTGGCCTCCGGAGGCCGACTTTCAGAACGAATTCCCCGACCTCTTTTACGACTTCGAGCATGCCCTTCCCATTCCTGATATTACTACTCGCGTTGGTATTCGTAACGTGGCCGCGCACTTCCCTGTAAATGCAAATGTCCCGGACCTGTTGAGTTTCTTTCTTTTCTAAAAGGGTGACCCTTCATATTTCGAGTACTGGTTGCTCTTCTATACTAATGGCGTTTATCTTTCTGTCCATCTCGATGTATGTAGAGGGCCCAAAGTTAGTGATATGTGATGTCGTTGACGTCCCTTTGGGAAAGGATTATGCTAATATACTATTTCAGATGTATATCGCGATGAAAAATTCCGATCAAGTCGGATCGCGCGGCTCCACTGTGTTTGCTTGTCTCTTTCGATCCTTTTCGGATATTGTGAGCTTCAATGCAATTGAAAGGCTAATCAACTTGCTGTTTTGCGCCTGTTTTTAGTCTTCACATGGATGTTGCCGGTAGGTAATGTATTATCGCGCCTCGCGTGACATGTGTCATCGTGTTTATCCCATCATTTATTACTAGATGCCATCAATATTCAAACTTATGCGAAGCATGGGGACGGCGAAGGCTGTGTAAGTCTGCGCTTGCGTCAAATATCTGTACATACTCACAAGAAGGTGGCGAGCTTTTTCCTTATTAACTTGTTTGCCAACCAATTCTACTTCCAGGCTCTATGGCACCTTTACCACGCCAAAGACTCCGAAACTCTGCGCGAGTTTTTATATCAGCATCAAGCCAACGAACTGGAACTTCCTCTCGAAGAAGTGAAGTGCAACTAGATGATCCAATCCACACGTTCGTAATTTTTCCAAAAGACAAGTCGTTGGCTATGAAGTCTGAATCGCTTATATTTTATATGGAATGACTTCGTCAGTACACGAATCTATATCAATGCCGAAATGAGGAAGACATTAAGAGAAAATATGGTGTGACAGGGTGGGAAGTCAACAAGTTGAGCAGGAGATTCTTTCACTCGGACCTTCTCCGCCCTTCCCTCGAGTTCAGAATTTTTATTCCTCTTTCGTTTAATTTCAGAAACCAGGCGAAGCGGTATTTATTCCTGCTTACACTGCCCATCAAGTTTGTAACTTGGCCAACTGTATAAAAGTCGCCGGTGAACTTGATTGTCTCATATAACTCACTACCGACTTACCCGCTGAAGGATTTTTTATGAAAACAAACTGATTGTGATTTCTGTTTCATTTCATTTTGCTTTTTTGTCCACAGCCGACTTCGTTTCTCCTCACTCCATCCGAAGATGTATCAAATTGACGGAGGAGTTCCGGGTTCAAAATCACGAACACCGGAGACCCTGGAGAGAAGATCTATTACAAATTAACCAGATGTTGCTCTAGTGAGTTTCAACATTTACATTATTCCAAGAATGCGACAGGATTCTTCCATTACAGATACTGATCTCTTTGATCTCATCATTAAACAGTGCATTCGTATCAACTGGTCGAAGTATTGAAGAATTTGGAGTGAAAATCTACCTCCTCAATCTTGATCGTTTATCAACCTCCTTTTCCACTTGTTCAAAGTTTCCGATAATTTAATTTCTACTCGATTGTCCGTAATTATGAACAGAGAAAGGGATATACCACTATTTCTTACTGTAGTTCAACTGTGCTTTATACCCCATCGAAATGAGAACAAGCAAATTGTCTGTAGGCTTGGATTGCTCCATTGTATTTATTCTATAGTATGTATCTTCTTGGGCATGACCTCATTAATAATTCCAACTTCATGTAATGATCCTTGATGGTATTTTTCATGCAAGGCTACAAACCTCAACCTCTTTCAGGAAATGTACACAGCTCTCATCTTGAATGACTCTTTTTAGTCCCTAGCTGGTGATACTGTACCCCACTTGTGGTTTATTGAGCTGACATGGGTGTATATGTTCAAATGCAATTGAAAAAGACAGAAGCCCAAAAATCATTCTTGGTTGATCCTTGACTCCATATGACACCTTTGGAATCCCTACTGGGTACATCCAAGGTTATGGTTGGACTGAGATGAAGCAAAATAGACCACACCACCATCAAGTTCTTCTTACATTGTCTCAAGTGGTGTGTCACTTAACATTTTGCTTTCAAGTCATATCTTATAAATAACATCAAGAAATCAATCTGGGCACTTCAGAGTGGATGGAGATACTTTTTGTGTGAATTTGGGATTAGCCCCTTTGTTTTGATGTTTAATGAGGGAAACCAATTGTGCTGGTTGGTTTGATGAGAGAGTGTCACAAAAGAACTGTCAGGGAGGATCTCTATGGTGATATCTCCTGGAATAAAGCTAGTGGCCCACACTTCTGTTCCTCTGCTCAACCGTGAATACAGGAGGGGAAACCTCACCTCTTCTGAGGGCTAGGAAGAACTAATGTCAGAACAAGTGGGTTCTAGGGAAGTGGAGTCAAGAAGATTAAAGTTGCGTGATATCTCCTGGAATAAAGCTAGTGGCCCACACTTCTGTCCTCTGCTCAACCGTGAATACAGGAGGGGAAACTCACCTCTTCTGAGGGCTAGGAAGAACTAATGTCAGAACCAAGTGGGTTCTAGGAAGTGGAGATCAAGAAGATTAAAGTTGCAATAAAACTCACTAAGATGTCCTGGAGAACCAGTTTAGTGAGGATTTGAGTTTTAAGTTTTGAGATATCATGGAAAGCCCCAATGGTCAGTTTGTAGTTGATGGTATGGTAATGACTTCTCTGAGGAAATTTTCTCTCCTTCTCAACCTGAACTGTTTATTAAATTCATTTGACATTTTTTCTTTTCTTAGGGTGAAACCTTTCTGTTATACAGTTGAGGACGTCAAAACCTGCCCAGGATTTGGCCTTTGTCCAAAATGTTTGGAAAAAAAAGCCAGTTTTTTTGTATAAATATGGTCAAAAATGTATCTGAATCACTCTTGAAATTTCAAATAAAGCCCAAATATGTGGTATGGGGAGCCAGGGTAAGCCCTATTTTGCACAACAGCATGTTAATCCATACACTACCCCATACTCATGGGCTAAATTATGGCTTAGCCATGTCTGAAGTACTGACTTAAAAAAAACTACTCAGCCAACTCAACAAGGTTATATTTTTGAACTCGGCACACCTGTGTGAGTTCAAAAATGTAATGATAAATCATGAATGCATAGGAAAGCCCCACATCCCCAAATTTGTTTTTCAGGCAAGGCCAGATGGAACTATGCCATATGCAACTGTAACCATTTTGGTTACTAAATTTCTGCAGGTTAGCCTCTGTAGACTGTAGCTCAGTCACTACCTTAGACTAGCATAAGCTAACAAGAACTGCATGAGGGTGATTGTTTTAATTAGTTTTTGAGATTCTTTATTTACTCTTTGATAGTTTTCATGACTAGTAGGAGTCAATTCTATCAGGGAAGAACTTTTTTGAGGATGATGCTGAGCTTGGTTGTCAGGTAAATACTTGGATGTTTGCCAGTATCCACCCTCAGCCAACCTAAATCTGAAAAAAGGTGTTGGTATACTGGAAGATATTATTATCTGCTCAAGCTTTATGGTCAACATCCTTTAAGGAGTACTAATACATTGGTTTACAGCACTTGTAGAAGCTTTTCAGTCTAATGATTGGAGTGGAGCTTGATTTTTCTTTCCTTCTAGATTTGTTTCCTCAAATTTGATTTTTCAATTGGCTTCAAAATATTGACCTCACTTCTATAATGGGAATGGTTTGTTTATTGAACTCTTCCAGTGAACATACCTTCATTTTAAACTGGGATACATTTTCAGTTGAAATTCTTTGTATTACAGAGAGTTAATCCATGCCATGAGGGCTCAAAAAATGAGAGTCACCAAGTTCACCACAAAATTAGCTCTTCCCATGCTAGAAAAGAAGAGAAAGATGAAACCAGTAAGGATCATTTGGATAATGAAGCTCACTCACATTAAGTCTGATTTTGGTTTCTGCTCAACCACCAGCATAATATTCATGTGTCCACACTCAAGGGCACAATGATTTCTTATGGCCACAATGATAAGTTGTCAAAATATAATAAGAATTCAACATCTTGAATTCTTCTGACACACTTCCCATAGAACAGATCTGGAATGTCAAGCAGGCATTAACCAATTGAAGGATATTGATTTTTTTTTTCTTTTTTTCTTTTTCTTTTTCTTTTTCTTTTTTTTTTCTTTTTTCTTTTTTTTTTTTTTTCTTTTTTCTTTTTTTTTTCTTTTTCTTTTTTTTTTCTTTTTTCTTTTTTTTTTTTCTTTTTCTTTTTCTTTTTTCTTTTTTTTTTTCTTTTTCTTTTTCTTTTTTCTTTTTTCTTTTCTTTTTCTTTTTTTTTTTCTTGGAATCTTTCATTCTGCAAGCATCTCTCCCCGTCAAATGGCAAGGCATTGATAATCTATGTGGAACATAGACTTGTCAAGCGGCTCCTCATGTGTTTATGCACCATTTATGTTTTTGGGTATGTGTGGAATATGCGGACTTTTGGATATATTTCGAATGGCGAGTTCAAGATTATCTATCTATGCATAAAACCAGCGGAGAAATTGAAAAGAACAATATAAAGAGAGATAAAGAGAAAGGCGCACAGAAAGAAAGAAAGAGATGAGAAAAGAGGATGGGAAATAGTGCAAGGTTGATGTTGGCAGTGTGACGGGCTTGGAGTGCATTGAGAGGATGGAGAGGCTTTGGCTTCTCTTCTTCTTCCGCCATGCAGGGGCGCACGACAGAAGAAGGAGAGGGTGGGTGGGGGGCACCACCATTCTCTCTCCACTGCGCCCATGGAGGGCAGCTTGGGCGGGAAAAAAGCAGGCCGTTGGGTGCGGTGTATGTGTGATTCATTTCATCAACCACCTCATCAATTTATTCGCAAGATGCAAGCAGACCACCGAGGCGACAAAGACGACCGACAGTCCGAGGACGACGACGGGCTCACTTGGATCGGCAAACAAAAAAGAGACATG
The DNA here is from genome assembly GCA_004348175.1 of Puccinia novopanici. NCBI lineage: Eukaryota > Fungi > Basidiomycota > Pucciniomycetes > Pucciniales > Pucciniaceae > Puccinia > Puccinia novopanici. Next base: position 16,645 of record SMGU01010854.1, read on the forward strand.
AGAGAGGAAGGTCAGACCATGAGGAGAGGGAGGAGCAGCAAGAGCAGGGACGTACATGCGCAGACCGACATGGTCGTCTTGCGTGTACAGCCGCATCATGGTGTTGCTGCTTCCGCCATGGCCGGCGGCACGGGTAGAAGCGGGGCGGTCAGCCTGCTTAGTCTTAGAGGGCAAGTTAGCGGCGCGGCGTCTACAGATCATGGAAACAAGTTGCGGATGCGTCAGCGATCAGGGGCACCAGAGAGAGAGAGGCGGACAGGACGGGCGATGGCCAGCGACGATCTCCACCACGAGCGCAAAGGGACCCACCTGATCGTCTGCCCCGCCGCCGCTCGTGCCGCCAGCGAATTCGCCGCTATCGCCTCCGCCGTCTTCTCGTCTGTCTGTCGCCCCCCCCACCACCAGCGGAGAAAATGCAAGCCCTTTGCGTCAGTCCAAAGCCGGCCAGCAAACCCCCTCCTCTCCTGCCGTTCGAGTCAGCACTCACCATGTTCGATAAGTCTCTTCCGTGTGGTAGGCGTATGTGTGGATGGTGTGGTGGTTCCTGTGCACTTGTCGAGCGGAGTGACGCTCAAATATCTCTTCAGCCGCCCCCGCCGCCACAAGACGTCGCCCAAACTGCCCTCCCCCTCCCCGAAACCGGTTTCTGCCTCCGTCAGCGACCCCCGACCCCGCTACGTGGTTACGAGCCTCCGAGGTCGCTCGAGCAACTCCAGAAATACATCAACACGTGTCGTCGCCATCCTCGTCAACCAAGTTCAGCTGGTCATCTGGGCTGTCGTCTGGAGGTTGTCTGGCAGCCACACAGGGGACACCATTATAGGTGATTAGTCTGCTTCACTTCCTTCTCCATCCTTGCTCCCATCATCTTGCCGCCAAAGAAGCATTCTCTCTCGGGCCTCGAGATGCCCCAAAATATGCATGGGGCTAACAGCATGAACCCAGAAAAAATACTTGAAGCCCCATGTTTCTTCCCTGGAATGTTTGGGTGGAGTGATCTCTTAGTAAAAGTCTCAGCTTCCCCATCAGGAGCAATATTTTTGTGTTAGCCCTGGGTTTATGTGTTGTTGTCCCATGCCATACAGGTTGATCTATAATAACCTCATAGAATGATATTTTATACGTAAAGGGTATCCTTTGGGATGGCTCACTAGAAAAACAGCCATTCAGTGAACAGCTCCAATTCATCAGCTTATAATTGGGATCTCCTTAAAAAAAAAAAAGGTATATATGAGGAACTGGTGTTGAGTTATGCAATTTTTTGAGCATGTAACTGCTTGGCCTTGAGTGTGGTTATTGAGTGTAACCAAGGGGGGCCTGCAAGGGCACATATTTGGAACTTGTGATCCACGGGGCTCATGAGAAACTTCCATATCAAGTAGGAGGGGACTGCAAGCAAGCTTCTTCATGGGCTTTTCTAAAGTTTCAGCCCTAGGGGGAAATGAACAGTTTTCAAAAGGAGGGTGAGAGGAGTTTCCAAAACCAGTGGGAAACCATCTGAAATGAAGTTGGTTTTCTCATGTCAGAAGAAAATCCACCTTCCGGTATATATGATTCCAGCCAAAATGATTATGTGTTCTCATATCTTTGTAATGTGACATGTCTCACAGGTGTGATGATGAAGCAGCCAGACACCTGAGGCAAAGTCTCACTGAGGGTTAGAGATAAAAAAGGTGTAATCTTGTGTGTATGTAGGTTAGGCTTCAGCTTTGCACTCATACTTTAGTCTGGTCTGGTTCAAACACTTCTTCTTCTCCTTTATTCCCTTCTTCCAGGTGTCCTTGCCTGTATTATTGAAAAGTTTCAATTCATTGTTTGATTCTTTGTCTCTTCTTCTCCTACCAGCAGCTTACAACACTCATTGGAATTCCATAACAGATTTTGCTAGACTCTGTGTCTTTTTTGCTGGGCTTTTTAGAGTGCACATACACAAACAAGCTTAATGGTTATTTCTTGCATTACCAACTTCTTCATTATTCATTCTTTCTGGTCTGCAAGGTAGCCAGATGGAAGGCAAGCAGCTAAACACTGTTAGAATTTCTTGTTCTCTACTCATCCCTGAAATCATTTTCTTTTCAAATTTATATTTTTTAACCAATCTAAGAGTATCAGACTGAATCATGAAAATGAAAATAGTTTTTTTTTCTTCCTTTTTCAATGTCTAGGCACACCTTGTAGTCTTTGAACCCTGAGTAGTAGCCTTTATCATTGACTCAAGCTCTATATCTATCCTGAATTCTTTTTCTGAAACCTTTCCTGATTGATCATGAATATTCTTCTGTTATTTCTCGCCACCACATTTTAGCCAGCTTATATTTAGCCTATACAAGTAGTCCTAATACAAGCAATTTGATCATTGGTTCTTATCCCTCATTTTCTGTTCCACCTTCAGAGTCAATCCAGTGAGTATTCTTCACTGCCCTTATCTCAACTCTTTCCACCAGCTCTGACTGTTGAAATTCTAACACAGTTGAACACTTGGTAATCAGTGAGGCTAATCAAGCCATAAGAATTAAATATGCTGATTATCATTAATCTGGTGTCCTTTTTTTTCCCCTTCTGTCACATCAAATATATCTTGATGTTGGAGTTATGTATTGTGTGCTGCCTACATGTCTTTATGTGTATTTTTCTTCTCTGTATTTTCACTTTCCTGTCACAAAATGAGACACTTCAGATGGCACTTACCTAGTCCGGCAATCAGGTGTAAAAGCACTTTCCTCATCCTTAACTAATCCTTGCACTCATCATTGATTGTCTGGCCTATTTCATTGCAACACTTGATACAGGTCACAAGTCAAACCTTTTATTCAAGAAGATGTAAGCCAGTTATTTCAGCACATTGTGAATCAATTCATTTGTCTTGATTGAATAATAACCTTCCAAAGCCTCCTGTTGGGGTTTTTTTAACCTCCACAAAAGCATCCAAGCAATCACAAGCTCATGCTGCTGTAATACAAGTTGCCACACAATCACTTAAGTGCAAGATGTCCATCAAGAATTCAGATGCTGTCAAGGTCCAATGTGGCAAACTGTTTCACAATCCGCCACACCTATCATCTGGTATTACAGGTCTTACTCACACACCTATGGCATCACTTGCTCATGATGCCTCCCAAAAAACAGCCAAACAAAAGCCATCTGACTATGCTTTCCCAGGTTCCAGAACTCTTCTCCCAATTCCAAGACCCCCTCCAAGGGTCATACATAGACCACAAGCTCCAAAATCAGCAGCTTCAATATTCATTTAAAAGCCCAAGGTAAGAAGTCCATATCTCTTGTCTTTGCTTCTCATCAAGAAGATTAATTGAAATCAACTATATCTTTCTTTGGGTGGAAAATTCATAGTCAATATTGATAGTGGCCAATGGGCAATCCAATTCAAAAACCCATCAACCAATTGGCACTGCTGATGGAAACATGTTTTTTATAAAATGGTTGAAGGACAAGATGAACCTATCACACTGGCTGAACCCAACCTAGTCCAATTCCCTCAATTAATGTCAGCTGTGTGTATGAAACTTGGGGGATCCAATGGATATTCCAAGTACAGTGCCCGGAAATAAGTTTACAACAACAAAAAGCAATAAATAAAAAATAAAAAATAGAAGGAAATGAACAAAAATGGGGAAACTTGAGGGAGGGATACATTGAAGAGTTGGGGAAACAGTAAGACAAAAACAATTTGAAAAAACCTTCAGCATTTTTTTTTAAAATATTTTTTTTCATTACTGGCCAACATAAAATTTATTCAATATTGAGAAAAAAAACATGAAAAAATAGTCAGTGTGCAGCAGATAACATGGGGAGAATGATCAAAAAAGAAAAAAGAAAAAAAATAGAAAAATAACAGACCTTTGACCAATGGGTTGGCCCCCCTTCAGCTGTTGGATTCAAGGCATCGGCTTATCCCTTGCATATCCCAGTCGCTTGTATTGTGAGGGCGGCCAGATTGCTTTGCAGTCTTTATGGTCCCTCAGTCTTGGCACCACTCCAGAATTGAGTGGACTATTGATCTTGGTAGCTTTGATAGTCAAGCAACCTGTGTTACCGCTATTCTACTGGCCTCCATGCCAACCACAACACCCTTCTCCTTGGTTGTCAGATGATGTTTTACTTTGCTTCTTGCCATTGCGGACTTCGGCTGGGGGTTTTTTTTTTCAAATACCAAAAAAAAAGTATTGGTAAGCCTGTGTTTTTGAATATTACCAAGAAAAGGAGTCAAACAGAGACTTACCAACTCTTTGGAGGTGATATGCCATTGACCAAGAGGTAATAGTGTTGGTTTGTTGGGTTTTGATGAACTGGCAAACCACCAAAATCACTGTGGAACTCAGCAACAAGCAGGGTTTTCCCTGGGGGGTTTTGGGGCTTGAGCTGCGCAAAGAAAAATGCTGAAAATTTTCTTCCGGCCACTGTACTATCACTGTTCTGAAATTATTAAAATATGAGATTACTCTCAAATCTACCAGATGTATCACTACACTTGTTAAACTGTAGTCCCCTTGTGGCCCAATCTAGGATGGATTAAGTTAGGAGATACCTCTTTAAGATCAACTTACTTGATATACAAGTGAAGAAGACAGAGGTGAAAGCTGGATAAAAGCTGTGCTTATATCCAGATAACAACAAAGTTGTTAAGAGTAGTTGGCAAGCACTTGAACTGATTGGCTACTTGTCATAGGTGGTATTCTTGCATAAACTACTTTTAAGGACCAAAAGAAAGATTTTAAATTGGTATTTTAATAAGACAGAATAAAGTTCCAGTGGTAAAAAGGTAGGGTGATGGGGAGATGGAGCACTACTCTAAAATTAGGAGGAGAGAATTCACTGCACTTAATATTTTATGCTGGGGTGAATCACTGAGGAACCATCTCATGGCGAAAGAAGGCCACCTTTTATATTCTAGAGGTCTCCCAGGAAGCTACAGGGAGAGCCTATGGTGTATTGCACCATTCTTACATCAATTGATGCCATAATGGTGTCATCTTGCACTATCATAGTTCATTTGAGTACTTCAATTCATTTTATGTCCCTATGACATCATTATGCATTGTTATAACCAATAACATCATGTGTCAACTAATTGAATAGTGTTGAATTATCACTCGAAAATGTCCCAAGAGCTGTTACAACACTGTCACCATGTCTCACTTGCGCGACTGATCAAAACATAAGCTTAACCTTCTCTGGTCTACCGGTTAGGTTTAATCTTGAGATCTCTCATCATCGGCTAGATTCAAATGATCAGATAAACTCGAAGGCTTCATTCTCTCCTCTTCATCCGACTTCTCTTCATCACATCTTTTTTCTTAACCACTCGTCGGATCCATTCTATCCTCATCACCCTCGTCAATCTCATCAACTGCTTCCTCGAGTTCCTCAAGCACAAGCTTCAGGATCAACACTCGAACGTCGATCATCACTCATCAGTAATGTAACCATCCGAATCACTTCGACTTCTCTCTCTCAGTCAATCACTAACAATTCCTTTTTCGATCTCATTGTTCTTAAGTCTGATAATTAAGAGTTCATAAAAATTAAATCAATATCTTTGTTGGAGTATCATTGTTTCTCATCATTATGTTTGTTTATCTCTCTTCTCTCTTTTCTCGGTCTCTCTTTGTTTGATCTCTAGTCGCTGAATTCTTTCTTTTCTGTCGCAGACTGCTTCTTCATTATATATTCTTCCTAAAATTCCTTGCCGTCATTTCTAGTCTCAGATAGATTGTATTCACTTCAGTCCACCTTGGTATGATCTTCTCCGCTTCTTTTTATTTCCATTCTATTTTGACTGACTTTTGTATTTCCCTCATGAATCAGCTTGGTCTTTGTTTTCTAGCAATAAATTGTTAATCCTTTAAATAGCATGAATTAGAATAAGTTCTCACAGACTTTTCATGTGGAACTTTCTCAGGTTACTCTAACCTCAATTATATTACTATTGAAATTGTACTACAATATGCTGGTATACAATTGGGATTGTATTCTAATTGAAATCCAACTAAATCTCCTCTCTCATTGTTCAAATAATATTTGAAATATTTTCATTTCTTATTTATGGACAGTGCCTAGACAAAAGTTTTTGTCACAACACTTTTCATTCAACAAGTTCAACCACCACAGTTCAAATCACAATTTCTGGTGAATCAATCCAAAAAGAGTTTCAAATAATGATTATGAAGAAAAAATTTTGAAAATCAGCAAAAAATCAAAAAAATTCACAAATTTTATTTTACTTTTTTTCCAAAAATTTCTTCATAATCATTATTTGAAACTCTTTTTGGATTGATTCACCAGAAATTGTGATTTTAACTGTGGTGGTTGAACTTTTGGAATGAAAAGTGTTGCAACAAAAACTTTTGTCTAGGCACTGTACATAGTAAATTATTTTCATGTACATATTATATGTAACTATGTTATGTACATATTTGCTGCACAGTCCACAGCAATGATTATTTTAATACTCCTTATGGTACTTTGAGTTGTGACAAAGTACCAGAAGGAGTAGGAATTTTGGGGTAGGCCCAGTGGCCGGTAACCCTAAGGCTGTACCCCAAACAAGATTATCTGGGGTGTACCCCCTGGGTATCGGTATGGAGGATTTTCCATCCGGGGACCCCCCGGGTGTTTTAGAAAAGAGAGAGGGGGGCAGTGTCAGCCTTAGAGATACTCCAGAGTATCCAAAAGACTGCATATTGTAATAATAATATTTTATCTTATTCAATATTAAGAAATCCTTGAATATTATTTCAGAAATGTATTTATCATGTAATTTTACCTAGGGTTACCCACTTGGCCCACCCTCAAATTCATACTCCTTCTGGTACTTTGTCATAACTCAAAAGAGCCATAAGCAGTATTGAAGAATAATCATTACTGTAGACTGAACAGTAAATATTTACATATCATAGTTACATACAAAATGTACACATAAAATGAATATTTACATATATTTCAAATCTTATTATGAGAGAGGAGACTTCTGCCGGATTTCAATTATAATACAATCCCAATTGTATACAATTATATTGTAGTACAATTTCAATAGTAACATAATTGAAATTAGAGAAAACATGAGAAAGTTCCACATAAAACAGTCTGTGAGAACTCTTGCATTTCAGTCTATTCAAATAGCTGACACATGATGCAAGTGGTTATAACAATGCAGCATGAGGTCATGGGGACAAAGAATGAATTGAAGTACTCAATTGAGCTAGTATGGTGCAATATGACACCATCATGGCATCATTTTATGTAAGAATGGTGAAACACACCATAGGCTCTCCCTGTAGCTTCCTGGGAGACCTCTAAGAATATAAAAGGTAGCCTCTTTTGGCTTTGAGATGGATCCTCAGTGATTCAACCCTGCATAAATATATAGTGCAGTGAATTCCCTCCTCCTACTTTTAGAGTAGTGCTCCATCTCCCCCTCACCAACCTTTTTACAACTGGAATAGTAATCTGTCTTATTAAACCTCCCATTTAAAAGCTTTCTCTTATTCCTTAAAAGCAGTTGCTGCAAGACCGCCACCTCTGACAAATAGCAAATCAGTTCAAGTACTTGCCAACTGCTATTAGCTTTTCTATATTGCTACTTCCTGTAAGCACAGCCTAGCTTTCACCCCTGTCTTCTAAACTTGTATATCAAGTAAGTTGAGCCTAAAGAGGTATTTCCAACCTTCCGCCATCTTTGATTGGGTCACAAGGGGACTAGAGTTTAACTAGTGTAGTAATACACCTGGTAGTAAGGAGTAATCTTTACTTTAATTTACTCTCAGCACAGTGATAGTACTTGGCATACACCAGGGGACCATTTGTGGCACTTGCCTGGCATGTGCCATCGCAGAGGTGTTTCCATAGGTTAGGTTGTAAGGGTGTTGGATGTTTCTTGTATCAGGCTTGTATGTATGACTTGAATTGAATTGGAAGTGTTCTGGAAGTTATTGGTGTGTTTTATGGGATCCTTTTACAACTTATGCTGAACTCAAGGTGATACTTGGTGGAACATCATGCCATCCAACAAGCTTACTTATGTGGTCCCCCAGGCTTGTTTCATTCAATTTGTAAATAAGTTCAATGCTCAAAATAAGAAACCTACTCTGGTCTCACTGCACACATGACTGCCATAATCGACCAAAGGGTATAACCACAAAAACAATGTCCTTTGCAGAACAGTGCCCTATTACTTCAAAAGTTTATCCTCCTGTATTCAAAGCTCAGCAGCTGGTATTAAATCAGGGTGAAAACCTTGGTGGGGCTGCAATCCCTAATTCATATACTCATAAGTTTTCGAAAGCCAACTGAGGAAAGAGCACATTGTATGATTCCAGCCAAACACAGAATTTTAAGGGAATATCTGGTTGCTGAGAGAGGGTGAAAATCCCAC
>SMGU01010856.1:0-14666 GCA_004348175.1 Puccinia novopanici
GTTGAGACACGTTTTGTTGTTGTTCAGTGGCCACAATGTGATGTTTGACTGCGTCAAGGGTACGAATAATGTAGTCGGAGCCAACTGTCGGGCGTGAAACATTGTAGGTTTGTTGAGTGTGAAAATAGTTCTCCACCCGTCGATCGACCTCTTGTTGTACAGCGGAGCCTTGGTCTGTCCCACATTGAAGCATCATGGCCAAAATCTCGTCCTTAGTAAGTTTGAAATCGCAACCCTCCAATTCTTCAATGATATCGGCCGCCGCACCAATCGCAGTTGACGTGCAGGGATAGTCGGAAAGTCTGAAATTGAGCATCCGACGCCAAAGAGTTTGTTGTCTCCCCCTGCTCGAAACCCAGAAACGTTGTTGAAGATGGTCATACATGTCATGTGCTTTGCTGTCGGGCATACGGGACAGAGTGCGATGTAGATTGTGATCCACCGCAGCGAAAAGAACTGCTCAGCCGATTTTCTCTTTTTCTGAGTTGGCATTGACCTTCGTGTACCACTTCGCATCACCCAAAAATTCACGAGCCAATTCAGACAGAAACTCTCGCCAGACGCCGTAATTCGAACCGTCAGCCAGGAGTCGATCGGATTCTTGGATTCTTGACAATGCCGAGTTGATAGTGGATGAGGTGGTCTGAGAGCTTGAACAAGAGGAAATCATCGCCGCTTGAATGATTCGAGAAATAGCATCTTCATCAATGGTCAAAGTCTGATGGAAATGAGGGGACTCTTTGTAGCCTTGTTCAATTTGAAGATTGTTGCCTCCCGATCGACGTCTAGAGGGATCACGGCGGTTACTGGGGGTATCTGCGCGAGAGGAGGAAGCCATGTTCGAAGTAGAGGAAGGAGTGGGAAAAGGAGAACGAGTAAAAAAGAAAGGCGGAATGATGAAAAATGGAAGAAGAGATTTTTTTTTTTTTTTATTATTTTTTTTTATTTTTTTTTTTATGTGAGTCGAGAGAGATGACTTAAGAAACGGTTTGGAAAAAAAATGGAAAGTGGACCGGGCCTAGTCGCGGAGAGTGGGAAGATCGAATCGAGCCGATGGTCTTTGGGAGTCTACGATCTGACTTCTTTCTCCTTTCAGCCTCCCAGTTGGCGTCCCAACCGCGATATCCACTAGGTGAGCTAAACCTGTGGTGCTTAATGAGAGTATTAAGAACAGAAGTATCGACCCTACATCGGGCAGAAAAACCGAGAGATGAAAAAGACGTCCTACACCGGACTTTGAGTTGATCGTTGTCGAGCCTACACCGGTCGAGAGAAGACAAGATTGCTCTACACCGAGCTATTGAGTTTTGATCTTGAGAACTGACTTGTTGCTGTTGAGCGAGATGAAGGAGGTGCTCATAACCTGATGAGGAACGAGACACAAAAATATATTATTCTTATTATCAAATCAACCCAACTCCGGGTTCACAGACTAACTACAACCACAGTGCGGGTCTTGGTGAGACTGCGCCTGAACCCTAACCGTGTGGGTTCAACAGTTTTAACAAATTGCATGATGCAGGGCGTAAAAGGCAGGGGTAGAGTGCACGACAGATGGGCAAAGAGCCGCCGAAGAGGTAAATCCGCAGCGTCGCTGCTGGAGGGGCAACAACAATGTACCGCGGTGGAGTGGGACCATGTTACGGTCGTCAAACACTCTACCGCTAACATCCTGTGCAACCACCGCGTGGTGCTTGTCCACCGTAAGGGGGAATGTGGCCGAGTTCGTGGCCAAATGCTCGACGATCTTTGGTGAAATGTTGGTCGCTTCCATTTTGGCTGGGAACAGCCTGTTTGAGGTTGCTCGCGGGCTGGTCGTATCTGATGTTGCTCCGCGGCTCAATGCTTCAACAGTAAAAGTCAGCTTTGGAACGAGTATAAACGAACGGCAAAATTTATGGCTTACGGAATTCCTGAACATAGTGCAGCTAAAAAACCACAGGGAGGAAAAGCGAAAAAAAGAAAACATCAAATATATGTACAACAAACGTTAGGAAATCAAGGAGAGGATGGAAACGCTCCACATACCTGCAGCCAGAATGCAAGCCAATTGAGCCATTCGGTACATCAACATGTTGTCAAAAAAGAGTGGGGTGTCGGTGAAGGTGGGTCGGAGTTGATTTCAAGGATCGAATTGGCAAGCTATAAACAGCAAGGTTGATGGAAAGTGGAACTGAAGGAGTGGAATGGGGGGCGAGGGGCATCGAAGGAGGGCCTTTTATAGAGCTTCTTCCAAGGTGCCGACTCATCGCGCTTGGGCCTGTGAGGCTAACCGCCAAGTGCTGAGTTTCACACGTGCTGTCCGGATAAGGTTTGCCGACGCACGCTTCAGTTCCATGTCGCGTCAGCTATGTAGCAAGGTTTATTCCAATGGACTTTTGAGGACTATTTTTCCACACATCAACAAAGTGTGTATTGAAAAAGCCTGTCCAACAAATCAATGCAGTCAGTGAAGGAAAAATGAGATGTAAAAGAGTTTAAGAAGTGATGTAAAAAGTAGATATATGTCAACCCCTTTACTGCCCCTATGAGCACCTGGGGATCTGTCCTATCTTTCAAACACCATATTTTGGGTGATTTTGAATTTGTTCACTGTTTCATTCCCTTCCAAATTTTGATTTTGCATGACATTTTGTATTCTCTCATCATCCAAGTTCTTTTTATTACTGTAATTATCTTCATTATCTTCATTATTATATTCTGCTAAGATATCAGTCTAGGAACCCTACTGGGCGCTCTCTAGTCTTTATTCATAAAGCTGAATGTTCCATTATGAAATGAATCACTCAGTCTTCCACCTTTCCATCTTGACCACTCGGACTGAGTCCATCTGATTATTGTCATCAATTGGAAATTCATTCCTGAACCTCATGAATTTGACACAAAAATTTCATCAAAAAAGATGGAAGACTCACACTTGAAGGCATTGTGGGTGTGGAATGACACCAGTTTTCAACCATGGAAGCCTTGTAAATTTTAAAGATGAAGTCCAATGATGATTAGGGAATAGATTTTTTTTTTTAATTTCAAACCATCAAATATTATCATGGTGGCCCTGGAAGTCACCCAGGCTTTAAAATTGAATGTCATGATTTTGGACTTTTAACTGTGAGCTATAAGCAGCTGTCAAATTTATTGACCCTAGTGTTGAGTTTAATTTCTACTGAGGAAAAAATTATGCCAAATCTATTCTGAAATAATATTTGATATTGGAAATCTTGAAGAACAAATAAAGATCTTGAAGAGCAGTTTTTGGCGCTGCTGTCCAATTCTCTGGAAGCCCTTGTTGAGCCTCGGCCTCGGGAGCCACGCGGGGATCCCCGCCTTTCCCTCTTCCTTTCCGGGCCCCCGCTCCACCTTACCTCCCCGGCCCCGATCTCCACCGCTCAGGGTGATTCTGCGAAACAATTCTTGACTTTTGTTCACAACAACGTAAGTTCTTCCGGATTTCTCTTCGGAATACCATCAACTGATCTTCGATTGTATTTCTGTCCAGGTACCTGACACCAAAAAATCGCAGTCCCTTTAGCCCTCCTCTCGCGACGCGCCCCCATTCCTCGCTGGAACGCGTCTGGTGCCAACCAAAACTAGAGATATCAAGGCACTTGGACGACGGCACACGCTAGTTCTCCCAGACAGGCCCACCGGAGTCACATCTACTCAAATATTTTACCATTGGAAGATGGCGCCAAGACATTGACAGTTTACTCTAATAACAAAGAAGTCGTACACTTAAGCCTTGCACGACCAGTAAGAGTCCCTCGACATGTCCAGTTACAACACGACTAGGCTCCGCCAATCGTCATCAAGCTCCACCGTTGAACAGCTCGATCCTACAACCTTAGCTATATCTCTCATTCCACTCTTGCCCCCTCCTCACCTCTCCGAGAATCTTCAGATCATCATCAAGTCTCCCCTCCTATCTCCTTGCCCGTCCTTGCCGCCAGTCTTTCAACTCTCCCTCACAACGTCATTCATGCTATCAACTTCTTGGCGCAAGAACTGAAATCCCTCAGAGAACAGCAAGTGCTTGGAGGTTTGTCAATATCACGTTATAATTCCTTTTTTAATATTTGTAAACAGGGGCAGAAAAACAACAAAAGCTTATTTATGACCATCAATGCATCTCGTAGTGGGCAGTTCAAGTAATCCCCAAGCTTCTCCTCCGTGCAATCCTGATGGAGAAAACCCAGAAAGACAAAACCGGGAAAGATGGTTAGAGAACCAAAAAGTGATCATTCCCATATCAAACTCTTTAAAAACAAAACTTATCTCAGCACTAATTGTTGTGTTTTGGTTTAGGTGAATCATTTAAAAAAATCTATTTCGTCACTCAGCAACTTGCAATCCACCCTTCAATCGCGTCTCCTCACCACGGTGGACACACTATCAGACCTCCAACAAACCCATCAGCGTGAAACCCAGCAACTGACAGATGAGCGTGATGGGGTCAGGGCGGTAAACCAAGTTCTCAAGAGGAAGATCGCAACGATGGAGAAGCAATTACGAGAGAGTAAAGAAGTCATGGAGTCCGTCTTAGAGCGCGTCGAGGTCGTGAATAAGGGAGACTGGTCTATTGTGGAACACGGAGCTATTCAAATCTTTTCCCCCTACCGCCACCTTCGCGTAAGTCTCTCGTAAATCCTTCACATCAGCCTACCAATCTCAACTGTTGTTTTTCTTTTGTCGTTTTTCTTTTTTTTTTTTTTTTTTGCCCTGGGGAGGAAAGATTGTTCGGAGCAATCAGCTGAGCAGGACCATAGCCTTCTCAGCGAAGATCTGTGCACGTTTCACCTCCAATGCCAGTCGAACAATCCCACCCAGATGGCTCGTCGACTCTCCTCGACATCGGTGAACGAAGGACACCGACTGCTTCAGAGCACCGGATCGGAATCTCAACAGACCAACCAACGCTCGATCACCTTGATTGCTGAACTGACGGAAGAACTCGAATCCTTGAGGCGGGAGATTAAGGTGGAACTAAAACTCAAGCACGACGAGATCAACCGACTCAAGGGTTTGATCGACTATCGAGACGACGAAATAAGACAGCTGATGGGCCGCTTGGAACACTTCATGGGTCTTGATGGCTTCTACGTCCGTACTCAGTACCCCGAAGAAGATCAAACTGCGCAGACTGAGCCCTCATCTCAGACGCTCAACAATCCAATAGGAGACTTAGTCTGTCTCTCTTCTACTCCTAGTTCTTGATAATATCAGGCATTGCTGACAGACAGAATGCGTCTTGGTCCTCAACACCTATGCTCTAGGAAGCCACCCCACGACAAAAGATTGACCGCTATCAGAAGGGCAATTCTAACCGCGTTCATCTCTTCAGCCAAGCCGATCGTCCCGCTTCGGAGAGTCAGTCGAGCGAACAACGTCGAATGGAGGAGGAAATTCGACAGTTGGAAAACCAGTTGAAAGAAGTTACCCATAGCAGTCAGTTCGCATCTCCGATGGATGACCGCTCCAATCGTCCTGCTCGTATCCTCGATGAGCTGCATGGACAGTCTGCCGGAGGAAATGACAGATCTTCCGTAGTCTCTGTCAACGCCTCGTGAGTCCCGTTCATTGTTTCGCCTGGCTCTCACGATTTTCTTGCTATTGATTATGATGCCTGACTATTTTCCCTTCCGTGGCATATTTTTTGGACTTTCAGTGATGACCAAGCCCTTTCGCGAGTTCTAGGAGACCTTTCCAATCAGGTGGCGGAACTCAAGTCGGCTTTGAAAGAAGTTAGCCGGGAGCGAGACGCGTTAAAACGGTTGCGAGTGCGCAAGCAGAAACCGCGCTCTTCCGCCTCTACCTCCTCGTCTGAAACCGATCAGGTCAGTCACGCTTCCCCATCCATTTGTATTTTTTTTTCCTCGTTGCGCAAGAAGGCTTGTTTGTTGACCGTCACGGTGGGCTCTCCCTTCCCCTTCTCGTAGGCGGAAAGCTCTTGTGGTCCTGAGACGACTCGCTCATTAGCAAGCTCTCTGCAACGATCCAAGTTTGAGTGTACCAGGTGACGATCCTATATCTACGTGTTCATGTTTCTAATCGTACTTGTTTTTTTGGTTATGCTTACTGACCATCGATAATGGATACCACGGTTGGAGAAGATTGACTCGGCTGTTGGCCCAATCAGAGTCTAGGATCCGTGAACTTGAACGACAGATTACGGAGCAGGAGTTGGAATTTGAAAAGGTTGCTGAACGGGTACAAGAGAAACTGAAAGACCAACGCTCGAAGGTGTGTTACTTGATAGCCATTTAGTTGAACGAGGGTTTAACCTTAAGACAGGGGATGATGACCGGGTATCCAAAAGTAATACTGATGTTCCTTACTGGTATTTGATATAAGATGTTACAAGCGCAAGCGCACATCGAGCAACTACAGGCGGAGTTGTCGGAGGCACGATTAGTGGAGCGTCGGACAGAGGCGTCGTTGGGGGAGGAGCGCCGGGAGCTGGACTCGCTGTTGGGCGTGTCTGAGCGGCGGAAGAAGAAGGCTCCCCATGAGCGCCTGCATCATGCGCGTACCAGGGCGCAGGAAAACAGCGAGCCCCCTAGCTCTTCCTCCGCCTCTGCTGCCTCCGTCTCCTCCTCTAGGCGTCGTGGCCCTCCTAAGGATCCCTTCAACGTTGAGCTCCTTGTTTCACTCGCTACTTTTTGGTGTTGACGCTGATCTTCTCCCTTGATTTCATTTCTTGTTCCTGCTGTCAGTGATCACTCAATCCACCGGATTGAATTTGAGAGACACTACACCCCGCGATATTTCTTTTATCCTTCCTCTTGACTACTTTTCATCTCTTGATGTAAAATCTCCCCTCAACTTTTCTCTCCAAATTTTTCTCTCTTGTCTTGATATTGATTTGTGCGGGTGGATTATGGTATTCAAAATTTGGACATCAAGTCATAAAGACCTTTTGCATAAAATTTTCTTGCAGGGACCTCTCACAATACATAAAACTTGGTTGACAATCCCTGCCAAAAAAGTAACCTATGCCATTATGTAAGATTTTATATCTGGATTTTGAGTACAACATATGTGACCAACACTTTAGGATATTTATGTCCCATGCCTTTTCATTGTACCTCTGCTTGGTTTGTTTGGAGTGAGATATAAATAAACATCTTGAGGAAAGCCTATGCACCTGACCCCTACCCAATAAAATACCCTGAAGCATGCGGCACACCTAGCTTAACACAAGCCCATCCAAATCGGAGGCCTGGGGCCTGGCGCAAAGCGCCAGTCACTTGCCGCCGCGCAGTGACCTCCGAAGGAGGGGCTTGCCAGTAATGTCCCTGCTGTGGCCTGAGAGCGGGAGTGAGTTTTGGTGGGTAAAACTTGCCCTATGAAATTACCCCCCTTCCTCTCACAAGTTTTGTCTGCCGGTTGGACCATTGAATAGGCCTCAATGAGCTCTATTTATGGGTCCAACACTTTCTCCCTCCCCCCCTCCAAACCCATCTCATACCATTTTCAATTTCACATTTTCCTTTCTTTCCAACCTGTCGCAAATGTACAATCTCAACTTACATCCTGTATCACCTTATACAACCCGATCTTTGGTTCAGTAAATTCAAATTGATCTTTGGGATAGAAACTGTATTCCAAGAAAAAAAAAAGGGATCAGGGAAAGAAAAACTTTGAGTGCAAGGTTGGGGCACAAGAATCAGGTTATGTGGGGAAATAATTTGGGGGATCAGAAGCCATTATTGAGCCCTGTTTGGGCCTCTTCACCGCTTGCATCCCACCTAGATGGTTAGGGAGGAAACTGTCTTCTGGCAAAAATGTTGCCAGAATTCATCCCAAAGCCACAATCTCTTAGGCAGTATGGACTTAACTGGCAAGCCCCTCCTTTGGAAGGGGGCTCTGCGCCCGTCCCCGGGGGAGGGGATTGTGTTAAGCTAGGCAGCACGCATGCATGAGAAACATCCTTGAAGGGTAGCACAGGTAATTTTAGAGCATGTGGGATTTGGGGAACCTCACACACATTCTTTGGACTTCCTCCCCCCCTCAGTCTGCCTCCCCTCCCAACTCCGCCCAGCAAAATACAGCTAATCCAACAAAGCTTGCAGTTTTTTGATCAATTTTTGAATTTTTTTTACTCAGAATTTTTTTTTGCACCCAAATTTTTGTTTCCCAACAGACGCAGCAATTTTGGTGGTGCTCAACCACCAAACAATTTGAAATGAGCTCGGCGACCCATACAAATCTGTGAGAGTCTTCGCATTGGGGGGCAAAACAAAATCACACAAAAATTCCGCAAGCATTGTTGGACCCGCTGTAAACCCTTACACACAAGGGACCCTTACAAAAATAACTGATGTACTTTTTTCTATCAAAATTGTTCACACACATCCGCCACAACAAGTCTCCAACAGTGACAGCATTGATGGTAGAACTGTGTTCAAATTTGACTGTTTGAAATGTTTTACCATGCTTTGATCAGCCCAAGCGACTTGTCTTTTATTCCTCTATTTTTTTTGCTCCAGGCAAAGCAGTTCTTGTAGTTTTATTGCATGCATGTCAGGGCAAAAATAACAAAAAAAAACACCAATAGTTAGATGTAAGAGAGTCAGGAGGTGGATAACAAGAAGCTAGCTGTGAGTGCTTCTTCTTGCCAGCTCCCAAGGGCAGATCAAGACTGCTGTAGTCACAGAAGCAGCTACATTGCTTCAAAAATACAGCTTCCACTTCCTTGTGAGTCTTTTCTTGGGCTAATCAGGATTGAATGTAAATTTCACATAGATTTTAAACTTTTTAAATGGATTTTCTTTGAAGTTTTTTGCAGTAGTGCATTAGTGGTTGAGGAGTTACAGTGTTGTCAGTTTTGAGGCCAAATAGGCAAAAGTAGAAAAAACAATTGCCTGTAACTTTTTGGTGGCCAATCAGAAATATATGAAACTTTCTGTTGAATAATATAATTTTTAAATGTGTGTGCTATTTGAATTCTTTAGCATTATTTCATGAGTGGTTGAGGAGATACAGTGATGTCAAAATTTGAGGATGGGCAAAAGTAGGGAAATTATATTTTGGCTGTAACTTTTTTTTTGTTCAGCAGAATTTTTTGAAACTTTCAAATCAATGATAAACAATTGAAATGATGGTGCTTTGAAGTTTTTAGAAGTAATTCATCAGTGTTTGAGGAGATACAGTGCTGTCAAGTTTAAGGCTAAGTAGGCAAAAGTAGGAAAACCATTTTATGCCTAAACCTTTTTTTTTTTGGTGCATCAGAAATATATGAAAATTTCAGTTCAAAAAAATAATGATTGCATGTGCTTTCTGATGCATTTTGGGAAGTAGTGCATAAGTGGTTGAGGAGATACAGTTTTGTAGGGATTTGGTGTAAAATTGGAGACAGTAAGAAAAACATTTTTGCCTAAATAGAAGGCTCATTCAAAAACTTGAATTTTTTGTTCATAAACATCATGGATAAATAATAAAGTCTTTTTATTCACCTTCCTAACTCAAATCCCCCTGAACTGACATAGGGCCATGTTAAATGTGATGTAACATACTTAACATGGCCCAATGTCAGTTCAGAGTGAAGTGGGGTAGGAAATTTATTCAAAAGCATGAATTAGTTTTTAATAAAAATAATGGATAAATAAAACATGAATTCACCTTCATACTTCAAATCACCCTGAACTGACATAGGGCCATGTTAAATGTGATGTAACATGCTTAATATTGCCCTATGTCAGTTCAGAGTGAATTGAGGTACTAAGGTGAATCCAAAGCATGGATTAGTTTTTCATAACCATCATGTATAAATAATACATGCTTTATAATCAGATTCCTACCTCACTTCACTCTGAACAGACATAGGGCCATGTTAAGTACAGTGCCTAGCCAAAAGTTTTTGTCACAACAATTTTCATTCAACAAGTTCAACCACCACAGTTAAAATCACAATTTCTCAAAAAAGAGTTTCAAATACTGATTATGAAGAAACAATTTTCAAAAAATAAAAAAATAAAATTTGTGAATTTTTTTAATTTTTTGCTGATTTTCAAGAATGTTTAATATGCATTTGAAGCGCCTAGAAAACTCAGAGAGTACAGCCTGGAATATGATAAGAATGATAATAGATGAAAAAAATTTTGAACCAAAATAGCAAGGCAAATTTAGTGACCAGCAAAACAGGGCCAAAAATTGGAATTAAAATAAATTTTACACTGAAATCAGATCTAAGGGTGCGTTTGGCCGACCCCAAACGTCATATATTTTCACAGGAAAATATGTCGGGGGGGTCGGGTTATGACGGGTCTTCATAAGTGTGTTTGGCAAGACCAGTCATAACCACTGATTTATGGAGTATTATGACAATCGTTTATGTTTCCCAGCCAAAATTGAAATATTGGTCTGAGGCAAAATAAACGATCATAAGAATCTGCAAGCTCCATCATAAACGGATTTGGCAGATCCAAAACTCTTTTCAGTTTTGACAATTGACACTGACAATATATGACATTCCGGGACTGCCAAAGGGACCCTAATTCAATTTTCAGGCCTGTTTCTATGGCCACTAAAAATTAATAATGTATACAATGTATCAGCACATATAATCAATAGTATTAACCCTTATTTAACACTCATTAATTGTTAAAACCCTTTAATACATGAAACTGGTTTATTAACAGCCCTTGAAAGCGTCAATATTATGTTTAAACATAATTATATATGCTTTTAATAATTCCTGTGACACCGCTAACATAAATACAGATGTTAACAGCCCTCAGAAGCGTCACCAATGAGTTTAATATTCATTAAATGTGCTACAATAATTATAATAACAAGTACATAATTCAGATGAGTAGTTATGTCAGCTTGCTAATATGTAGAGCAAGCCAACATAGTATTCTCTCATTAAATAATAATAAATTAATTTAAAACATATTCTAACAAAAATCATAGTTGTTGCAATAAATCATCAAATATTATTGCACCAATGAATTCTACGCATAAAATAACCTAGGGTCACTCACTATACACATAACCATAGGATTGACCCTTCACCTACTTTATTATAACAAGAAAGAACTACTCTAATAAAATAATCATCTACTCAGATATGTCACAACAAAGCTACAACATTACACAGACATGTGAAATACCTTCAGACACGAAATAAAATACACAAGGAACTTGATTACAAGCCTTAGAAACTTGTAGCATCTTCTACATAGTTACTACATGTCTCCAAGTGTGCCAAATGTGCCACAACAAGTACAAATATGAATTCTATACTAGTTCTGTACCAGCTATGAGCACATGGAAGCGCCCAAATATCTCCATAACAACTTTCCAGACTAGTAACAAGCCTCTTAGTACAAATAACCACATTGTGTGACAAGCCACAACATGTGACACACCATATGGTACTATTTTAGCCACATTTGTGTACTAGTTACAGCCACTAAATTACAAGTAACTAGTCCAAACAGTCTGAGGGAACTCTGGATTCTTCCCAAAGAACCCAGAACAGTGGTATCCAACCACATTGTGTGACAAGCCACAGCATGTGACTTACCATGTGACTCTATTTAGTCAATATTGAGTATTACTACTTTCTAATTACAGCCCTGATGGTACTGTAGCAAGTACAAACACCTTGAGGGGACTCTGACTTAGTCCCAAAGGCACCAGAACAGCCTTAAAAGAGCTCCCCTCTCTCCCCTTTGAAGGATTCCCCAGTCCACTTCCAGCCAACAGCTTATTCAGTACTTGTCACCAGTTACCACAACCAGTTCCCAGCCTTATAAGCTATACCAGTGAGTCCCTCCCCTTCCTCTCTTCGTCACAAAAGCCCCTACATCACCCCATTCCATCCCATTGGCCCTTTTGTGCAAGGATTAGTCCTGTAGCAGTTATTATATATAATAATTCCTACTATCTTTAATCCTTACTTATCCCCTGGGCTCCATAAAAACCCCTGTTCTACAGGCCCCAGTTTCGTCAAAGCACCCCTGTAACCCAGGTCTTGACCTTAGAGGGAACCTTAAACACCCCTGCTTGCAGGCCCCTCTGTTTTTCCTACTTTTGACCATTTTTTGGCCATTTCCTTTATTATAAAAATTCATAAACCCCTCAAAAATTATCCAAACCTTCTTAAAACCTAACATCTATCATTTTCAAGGTTTTAATCGAATTCTTTTGGCCCTTGTAGCTAGAGGAATCTTGTTCCTGGCATCAAGAGTGCTCACAAGTTAACAGCCCCAGAGGCGTCACCAAATAGGCTAAACTAAAGTACATGTGATTATTATGATTAATAATTCTAACCTACAGATGAGATAAGGATTTAACAGCCCCAGGATGCGTCACCAACAGGCTAAATTAACTCACTTAAGATTTAATTAAGTTACTGCTGCCTGAATTCCTGTCACCTGGAATTAACAGCTCCAGTAATAAAACTAAATCTTGGCCAGATTAAATTAACATGTGCTCTGGTAATTTAATGCTGCACTTAGAGCAATCTACAGAGCACCTGGAAGTTTCAACAGCACTGGTACAAGCTTAATAAATGCCTCACTTGGGCCACAAACTACCATGAGGCCAATCACATGATTAATATTCCTCATGATACACCTCATGGTGCACCAGTAAGCCACTAAGAAGATTTCCAGCCAGCCAGAAGTCATTCAGGCAGTAATGTGAGCGCTTCTGAAGCCCATTTGACAATATATAAACAAATGGTGACTCTTGGATTGTCCCCAGAGTCAACCATATAACAGAATTAGCCAATAGTAGTTATTAGCCTTGTCACCAAGCTTATAAATATTAAAAAAGTAGCTCTGCTCAGTGTTTTTGAAACCAGACACAAACATCTTCCATCACTTACACTGTCCCTGTCTACTCTGGCATTCCGTAGTGGCTCCAACAAGCCTTGATTGATCTTGACATACTTCCCCAATTTGTTACCCAATCAACCTTCTTGTTGAAGACTCCATTAACCCAGTAAGTTTAATCACTTAATCCATCAACCACTTTCCCTGTCTGTCTCAGCAGGAATAATCCTTGAATTTCTTCAGGATTTACCTCCCTGTCTCAGGTTAAGAAGAGCCCTTCAGTATTTACTGAAGCTTTTATCTTTTTTTTAATAATATTCCTCACAGGTTCCCTACTCCATCAACAAACCAAACCTTTATCAACACTCATAGCACAACCAAGTGTCTGATAAACACCTGGTCAGTAGCATAGATGCTGACAGTTCTAGTTGTTCCATGAACCTTATATCCTACCAACACATGTTCCTTGAAGCACAGCTGCTTACCTGCCAACCTGTTACCTCCACTACTGCATGTAAGGTATTATCATGTGGTGCTTTTGCCTACCCACTATATTTCCCACATTTCTGAATTGAGTGAGGATCCTTCACCTTGTGAATCACCATTTGTAAAACATACATGAAAATATAAATGAATAATATGAGAGGTTGTATACAAGCATATTCCTGTATGTAAATGCTAAATATGAGTTTATAATAAAAGAATTATGTGTGAAACCAGTGAGACATATATATAGAGTCAAGAAAATATCATAAAATAAAAATTTGAAAAATTGTGATACCAAAAGGTATACCACAGCATGGAAGTATTTTCCTTATCCATCTGATTGTCTTGTCAAGGTAAGCCATACATTTCATACTCTCTATATCTATCTTGTTCTTTCTGTTTCTCAATTTTCTTATTGAGCAATAAACTTGTCCTTCCACTCCCATCTGAACCACCAGCCAACTTGGCTGGGAGACCTTGCAGTGTTGAAACTAGAACTCAGTGGCTCAGATTAGAAGTGGAGAGAAGGGGGCAAAAAGGTTTTGGGGTTCCTTCTTGGAAAAGATCAAAAGAAAAAGAGTGAGAGAACCAATGGGGGTTTTTGCTTACAACTAGCTCAGGTTAAATAGAGTAGGTACAAGCTGTTCATGTTGTGGTTGTGAAACAAGAAAAATGGAATAAAACCCTGAACAAACAATGAATGAAAAATTTCTTCGAGACTAGAATGAATTGATGATGAGTGCTAGACCAATGCTCAGTGGCTACAGGGCTGTGAGATCTCATTACTATCTTGCTCCTAAGAAATATATCTTTTCTGATAATTTGGAGTGGTATTGATCATGATGGAAAGGAAGGAGGGGATTTAAGGAGTGAGTAGAAAAAAGAAAGCATTCCAACACCTTGCTGATGTGTAACTTCAGAAGGACCAAATTTATCCTATGTGAACCAGGCTAGTGTTTGGTCTATCTACCACAACCCAGCTTAATTCAAGACTATTGAAATATCTTTTATACCATTTTGATGTAGATTTCACCATCCTTTGCCTTCATTCCGTGTGTTTCGCCAGCTTTTATTTCGGTTTCTGCTGTTGATCTCCCCTCAGTGTCATCATGGAAGATGTAAGTCGCAGGAAGCTTGGCCTCATTCGTGAAATAAGTATGGCCGTCATCTTCATGGTAGTTGAGGAACAAGAAATCCCCTGATGTCGGATGCCTGACTGCAAGTAACCCTTTCTCAGCGGAGAATCTTCCCGGACCTCTCCAAACACTAAGGTCAAGGGGAGACCACGGTTGACTAATTTTGACCTCTATGGCACCCTCTTTGACACAATCGGCTTCCAAAAAGAGCAAGCTACTGATGATAGCGGCGACGAATGGTACTTTGATGATCAACATTTTG
>SMGU01010861.1:0-12314 GCA_004348175.1 Puccinia novopanici
CCCCCCCCCCCCCCCAGCAGAAGACAAGAAGAAGGGATAATTGTGGCCAAGGTGTGGAGCTTTGGTGATTGACTTTTCCCATAATGACAGACTTTGTTTCTATTTGATCATACAGCACCATGCCAAAGGTGAGGGTTATATATGCCAGGTGACATGAAGATAAATCCACAAGTAACTCAGGCCATACACTCACTAGAAAGCAATATGACTCCCTGATAAGGACAAAGGGGCCAGTTTCATCATTTTGGATTATCACTCAAGTAATCCTGGAGTTTCAACAGATGTTTCTGAATGTCACCTGATATGTATTCCCCTCACTTTTGGCATGGTGCAGGTTACTGTGGCTGTGATTTTGATGCATGAAGACTCAACCCCGTATGCTCTGAGAGCTGCACCAAAGAAAGGATTCAACTTGAACACTCCCAAAGGGAAACCTCAAGCCAGAGGCAACAGAGGTGAGAAAAAGTTCTCAAAAATTCTGATGCCCAGGTGATCTGTGTTTGATTTCCTAAACTTTTCCTTCCCATAAAGTCCCTTCTACTGGTCCTCATATCCTATTGTATCAACAGGTTTCCCTCTCTGCCAACTATCAAATCCTCTCAAATCCAAATCCCCCACATTAATCTGTCTTGTGTTTCCTGTTTCATGTGGCTCTGTTCCTCATGTAGATTCCTCAGCTGGCATCCTGCCACAAATTATATGTTGACTTGTTGAAGCTTCTGTCACTCCTTTGAAAAACTATTATGAAGTTTCTGTTGGAGTTATGAAAAACTGTGCAACAGAAGATTTTTCAAATGAAGAACGTCCTGAGCACAAGAGGAGTTGAATGAAGTATCCAAAGTGTGAAAACCCCATTTTGAATATCTAAGTTCTGAAGTTTTTCATCTTATGGGGAATCCTGAGAAGAAGAGGAACCAACTGAAACCATCATCTTCAACAACTTCAAGGTACACCACACTCCAACAACCCTCCTCAAATAAACCTTCAGTCCAAGGCCACCAATTCTTGGATCTCACAAATATTATTGAAGAATCAAAGTAGTGTTATTATTAAGGAATCATTTCAATCCCTTATCCATTCTATCTAAACAAGAAGGAGACAACACCCCAAAACTCTCACAGTTTTTGTGTCTCATGTGTGGATGTGTGTAATCCCCAGATTTCAGGCTTAATTCACAGGAGTCATTGCTGTGGATAAGTTGAATAGTGAAACACCCGCCATCCAGTTGAGAAGCTTGTTGTGCTTTCCCCGGACCCATCTGTAGGAGGGAAACTGTCCAAGGGATGGAGGGGCAAAAAATTGGATACCCAAGACATCCAAACAGCAGGGGTTTATATGATATTTTTGTGAAGCAGAGCAATGGTGAAAAGCATGGTTGAGACATAATTTACCAAAGATGGAGCTGGAGGAATTTGATATTCTTCTGCTTGGGGTATGCCCTGGAGGTCCTTGACAGAGAATGGAGTAGTGCAACTAGAAAAAAGAGGTAAGATTGCTGGATAGAGAGACCCTTTTAAGGAGGTCAAGAAGGACTTGATGAGTATGTTTCAAAAAAGGGGTATGCTATGATTCCTGCACTACATATTTCTGAAGGCAACAACATTAATATACTGGTCTACAAAAAGCAAGTTTCAATCAGAAAATTCTGTGAAGGGTTAGAGGGGATTTATCCTAACAGGGTTGCTATTGTGTCTCCAATATGAACAGACTCAACTATTATGAATGGGTTTTAACCCATAACACAACAGTTAAACACCACCAAAACATCTGGGTACTTGGGTTGCGTGGAGGTACTGTCAACATGAATTATTCAGCTGATCTTTCATTTTATGGGAATCACACTTGTCTTACATTCCAAAATAATCCAGACCAAATGAAAGTGTGTATCAAATAAATCACACATCTGACAAACTAATTACTCATTTGGCCAATGATCTCACATTTTGTCAGCAGTTTATGGCATATTTAAGAAAATCTTTTGATCATATCAAAATGAAACAAGTGAAGAGGAAAAAAGACAACCAACCAGACAAGCTGGTCAACAGCTCATTGCAATTGAATAATAATATGCCAGCCAGCAATCATTTCACAATACCTCAAGAGAAGTCAGACAAACTATTTTGAGAGTAACAAAATAAAAGGTGAAGAGGATACAAAATTGAAGTTGGAAAGTAAAGAATCAGTCTAATTATCAGTAATTTGGCCAATGGAATGAGGAATCACAAAGGGGCTTGTGGCTTGCAGTTATCTCCAGTGATTGAGGTCCAGTGATTGAGGAAGTCAGTGGCAATGGCTTCAGCCATTTTGTGGCAAGTGGGTGGATTCTTCATAGGCACAATCTTGTCCAGCAAAAGGAAGAGGGTTGGAATAGCTCAACAAGGTATGCCAAAAGGTCTTTCCAAATGGATTCTTCTCATACCCATGGTGTATGTGTGTATTTCTTGATGATTGAGATGGCTGGGGTTAAGGATATGCAATCAGACAAGAAGGCATGGCAATGATTTCTGGATACAAAAAGCAAGCCACAAACACCTCCAATATTGCCTTGCTGGAAGAGAGATTGCGTGGAGTTGTTATGGTGTAACGGATAGTTAAGAAGAAACAAGATTGCAAAAGAAGATTTGAGTTAAAGCATGTACTTAACCTAGATTAGTGATAGTCCATAGCCCTAACCTAGTTGTACATACTTTATAATCCGGCTTCACACGCGTCCCAGCTCCTTTCCTCACCAAGATTGGAGACCAGGATTTGTACGTGCGTAAGCTCACTGGCGCCGGGACTGTATCAACCAGGTTAGTCCCGTCTTTGATGTAATCCATACCGAGATTGGAGACCAGGCTTTGTACGTGCATGAGCTCACTGGCGCCGGGACTGTATCAACCAGCTTCCTTATTTTTGAGTTCTAATATTTGGTCTTGCAAGCAGAAGTTCTTGTTTTGCAGTAACTTTTCTTCTTCTCAGTGTTGGTGAGGGGTCGGGAACTAAGAGCATAGGTTTGAATGATGATGTAGCCCATCAATATGTTGATGATGAAATTTTGGAATTTGTGAAGAACATCAACTGAATGGGGTTGCTTGACAACCTCCCAGTTAGGGGCTGGGTTGTTGTCCATTATTTCAAATGTTAATGAGGTGTTCTTGAGACTGTCCAAATGTTTGAGGATATGGACTCCCTGGATTAGCTGGTCACCTAAATCAATGGCTTCAGGTGGTGCTGGCATGTATAGGTTATCTGCCATGAGTTGAACAGAGGCAGCAACAACTTGGGCCCAGTACTTTGGAGATTGCACTTGCTAGTGGACTGTAGAGTCAATGCAAAAATTAAACTAGATGTGTGTTGGGGTGAGGACTGTTTGCTGACATCAGGATGTACTTGTGAGGAGGAGCCTTCTGCTTTTCTTTTGTGGCATGGAAACAGAGGGCAGTGTAAGACTCAAAAAGTGGGGGTTACACCCTTTTCGCTGAATTTAGAAAGGGATGAATTGAGGAAGCCTTTGCCTTGCCAAAATGTCAGATACAACACTCCCAAGCTAGGCTTGAAAGTTATGTAAGTGATACTTTTTGTCTTTTAGACAACATACTATCACTATTGGTGAAGGGCTGTTATGATTCAGCTCAGTATGACACTCAGATCTGGGAGGAATGACTCTGCCAGTGTTTGTCAATATGTGTAATAAATGTAATAATAAATTCTTTAATAAGGTGCTGCAATAATAACTAAATAATAGCTAATAACATGTACTGGTGTTCCCTCTACAACTGATGTTGAGGAAGGAATGAATGATCTGATGGGATGATCAGATAGTGAGATGGGAGAAAACAGCTGAGAGGAGAGCCTGTTTTATAGACAATTGTGAGCTATTGTTGCTGGTCAGACAAGCAAGTGAGGCATTACTGCTGGTGGGAACAACAAGGTACTGTGAATGTATGATGTCATGCTGTGCAGGTTGCCTAGTAACCATGCATGTCCTCCACTATGATGTCACTTAAGCTGTGCAATGGATTGTTCTAGTTTTTCCATGCAGCTGTTATGCTACCAGCACATGCTTCTTGGAGTGCAGCTGCTTACTTGCCATGATGTTATCTCCACTTCTGCAATGCAAGGTACTTGCCATGTGAAGTTTTGGCCTACCACTGTATTTTCCCACATGACATGCTTTAGTTTTAAATGAGGATCCCCCACCTTGTGCTCCACCGTGCATACAACATATAAAAATAAAAAATAAAAAATAAAAATAAAAGACCTAAAGGGTTGTATACTGTTGTGGATAGTTGTTTTCACTCGATATTAGCATAGTGTAGAATATGCTTCTAGTGGAGCTCTCAAATACTCCTCCCTGGGATGCCGGTGTTTTCTCTTCTTCACCGCTTTTTACACACCGTCATCCCAGGTCAGTATCTCACTCTTCATTCATTGTTTCATTATTTCTCTTAATCTTGTTTCTTTATTTCTTTTCTTTCTTCTTTCTGTTTTTCCTTCATTCTTCTCTCTGTTCATCGTAGCTGAAATACACCGCTTTTTACACACCGTCATCCCAGAGCATAAAAGGTTATGAGCCCTCTCTCGTCATAGAAGGGTCTCCGTTGGTACGGCTAAGTTGCGAGCATCCAGACTCGGTACAACATCCGCGACAATTTTCTTTGAATCGTCATGTCTGATAATAAGGACTCTTCTCGAGATCGACCTGCCTTAACTGCGAGGTCGTCTTCCAAACATTGGCATGTTTCTCAACCAAACCTCCCATCTCAATCATCCCAATCAGCTCTGGGACATCGCGCCACGCATCCACAGGTGGAAGCGCTTTTTGATCGTGTGTTGAACGATAAGGGGAAGTCGGCCGAGAGTAACGACAACCAAACTAAGTCGACAGCCACCAATCCCACCATCAATATTAATCCCGCGACTCCTGACCCATCTACTGCCAAGCCATCTTCTTCTACCGATTGTGGCTCGTCTTTTGATGAGGACCTCTTCAAAAAATTTCTTTTTTTCACCAAGTTGACTCAGTCCTTGACTCCTGCGGCACCACCCTCGAAGCCTAACCTCCGCAAGCTCTCGCTAGTGTTACACAAGTGGCTTCCCACCGTTCCTAAGCTGAATACGAATGGGGACAACTTTCAAACATGGGTCGTCATGGTTCAACAGGCGCTGGAAGGGACACTTGGCTATTTGATTACGCTGATGGAGGAAGACTTAGTCCTTCAGCCTGATGAGGATATGCTTCTCAAGACGGCACTCCTAGCTACGATCGATGACAACATTAAAGTCGGGGTGGCGGAGGCGCAGTCTGGACTAGAGGGATTTCGTTTGATCTCGGAGACGTTCACCCTGCGTAGTCGCACTTCTCACATCGCTCTGGTGAAGCAGATTTTGGACCTCAAATTCAATCATCTCGACAGGTCTGCCGATTTGGATGCGCATTTCAGGAAGATCGAAAATATGGTCAAAAACCTTCTCCGCTCTGGGTTTGTACTATCCGAGGAATCTTTCATTGGCTTGTTGTTCCACCTATCGCTCCCGAATCTCGAGTCATTTCCTTTCGTCAATGTGGCTCGACAACTTGACCTTCGAATGGAGCAAGGAGAAGGGGTTGTTAGGAATGCAGATCTTTTGAGACTTGCTAAGAACGAGCTCACTTTGTTTTGCAATAACCATAGACCAGTTTTGGATAGGAAGGCCGAGAAATCATCCGGGTCGCGTGAATCGTCTGGCACTACTCCTTCGTCAGGATCCGTCTCCAGGTGGTGTCACAAGTGTAAAGTCAATACACATTACACTCGTGATTGCTTCAAGTCCCCATCTACTTCTACGCCTGCTCCAAACAGTGTTGTGTCTTGACCAGCGAATTCTGGCAACTCCAATCCATTCCAAAGCACCACTGCACCTCCGAGAAGCAATTTTCAAGCCAACCTCATTGATCTCCCTGAGACTTCTGAAGACCAGCCAGCAGTCGATGTGCCTACGTTGCAGTCCATCACCTTGGACGACATGAACCCGAAAGTCACCCCGGAGGAATTGAAGGAGTTGTTGGAGCGGGGAGGCCGTCTTTTTGGCCTGGATTCGTGCGCTTCTCATACTTTCACCAATGATCTATCCCTTCTTTTTGATATCATTCCAATTCCGAATCCTTTGCCACTGAATGTTGCCACTAATGGCACAAAATCTTACGTTACAACAGTTGGGAAGATGAAAATTAAAAATGCATCTGGTTCAATAACCCTCAACAATGTTTATTACAGCCCCGACGCAAGCTGCACACTCCTTTCGGCTGAACCTCTGCGGCTAGGAGGAGGAAAAATCAGGGTGAATGAGTCTGGCAATGTGTCTGTTTGTTTTCCGAATGGTTTCTCTATACAATCCTTTTCTGTTTCTCGGCAATGGCAAATTCCGGCGATTGTCCTCCCCACCTCCCCACCTGTTGTTTATGTTACTCCTGTGAAACTTGCCAGCAACACGAAACCAGTTGAACACGTCGACTCGTCGATAACTGTTTTAAACGCTTCCATTAAGCATTCTGATGCTCTTATGTGGCACCGAAGACTTGGGCACATTAGTCTCAAACGCATCATTAAGATGTGTTCCTCCGGTGAGCTGCCAGGCCTACCCTCGAAATTGACTAATAAGGACTTCATCTGTGAGGATTGCTTGGTTAGCAAGAGTAAGCGGAATCGAGGTCATAGGCTATCAGACAAGGGTGAACTACAATCAATGGACGTCATCGTTTCGGATCTGCTGGGTCCTTTCATTGAAGGTTTTTCTGGGGTGCAGTATATTGTCGTTTTTCGGTACCTGGCGACTACATACTCGGAAGGTTTCCTGCTCAAAAGCAAGAAGGATGTCTGTCTTACTTTCAAAAGGTATATCGAACGTATGGAACGTTTGACGGGGAAGAAGCTCAAGACTTTCAGGATGGATGGTGGGGGCAAATTCACATCTAAGGCATTTTTGGACTGGCTCAAGGACAAGGGAATCTCCCATCAACACTCCATGCCGTATGAGCCGGAGCAGAATGGTGCGGCAGAGCGCTTACATCGGACGATTGGCGAGATGGCTCGGACTGCGTTAGTAGCATCTGGCTTACCAGTGAAGTTTTGGGGTTTTGCTTACTTGTGGGGTTACTTTACTCACAACCATTTGGTCAATTCCTTGACGGGTGACAAAACACCTCTGGAGCTTATGTTCAACAAAAAGCCCTTGTACGATCGACTGCGTTCTTTTGGCGAGGTGGCTTTTGTCCACAAACCGGATCTTTATCGAAAAGGCAAAACGGACACCAGAGCTTGGCAGTGCAACGTTGTTGGTTATGTGCAGGGTGGAAAAGGATGGATCTTTTATGTTCCGACCAATAACAGCTTTTTTGAGTTGTCCATTGCCACCTTTCCCTATTCTGATCAGCCAACCATTAATCCTCCAGCTCCCATCCAGCCCAAGCTTACATCTTCCTCATCTCTGAACAAACTTCTCATCAATGGACCTGACCCCATCAGCATTCCTAGTCACGATTTCAATGAGGCACTTTGTATCACCGATGATGCTCCTGTTCGACAGAGTCTTGATAAACTTCTCAATACTGAAGATGTATCTCCCACTATTTTCAATACGGCTCTTGTTTTAGATTCTGCTGCGCCGATGGTCACAATTGAATCTCAAGAACCGCACAGCAACGGCTTTGACAATGTGGCGCGTAATCAACTTATGCCTCGGAACTATGCAAGGGCGGTGGCTCGTCGTGACGGAAAGAAATGGTTGCAAGCGGTGGACACGGAGTTGTCGAACATTTGGGATATGTCTGTTTGGCACTTCGAGCATGTTCCACCGGGACGGAAAGAAACCGACGCACGATGGCTTTTTGACATCAAGAGAAATCAAGATGGTTCAATAAAGAAATACAAGGCTCGGTACATCGTTCGGGGTTTCAGCCAGATCTTTGCACAGGATTACCATGATACATGGGCTCCAACGGCTACATTTGCTTCTCTGCGGATGCTGTTTACCGTTGCTACGTCAAATGGTTGGAAGGTGGAAACGTTTGATATCACGGCTGCTTACTTGCATGGGGAAATAGATGAGGATGTTTGGGTGAAAGTACCGGATGGTATGTTTGTGCCGGAGGAGCATCGAGGAAAATCGCTGAAGCTGGACAAGGGTCTTTATGGGACGAAACAAGGTGGTCGTTGTTGGTGGAAACATTTTGTGCAAGTCATGGAGGGAATTGGTTTCAATGTCAGTTTTTATGATGACTCCTTCTACCATTTGAAGCGAGGCGGTGATACTGTGCTCGTCTGGATCCATGTAGACGACGGTATTGTTACGGCGTCTTCGGACTCAATCATAAACTTCTTTCGCGGGGCGCTGGAATCCAAACTTCGAACAACGTGGGATGGAGAGGTTCACTCGATTGTGGGCATTAAGGTGGAGCGGCCATCCTTATCAAAGATTGTCTTGTCTCAACCTTTCTTGACTCAGAAAATCTTGGACACTTTCACCTCACCCAAAACTCTCTGTCGATCTGTCCCGCTTCAAGAGACCAACTCGCTGACATCAACTCAAGATGACGAGGAAATCATCAATCCGAACGGCTATCTGTCTGTTGTTGGGTCGCTAAATTATTTGGCGGTTGCCACGCGCCCTGATCTATCATTTGCAGTTGGCTTTCTTTCTAGATTCGCCAAATCACCCGCCAAGCGTCACTGGTCAGCTGTCCAACATGCTCTTGGCTACATCAAAGCATTCGGTTGTCGCTCGCTCGTCATTGAACCTTCAACCAGTCGCAAATTGCAAACATGGGTGGATGCCAACTGGGGTGGCGAGTTTGCAAGGTCAACTCATGGATCAATAACTACGTTGTTTGATTGCCCAATCCTCTGGGCTAGCAAGCGCCAACCTTCTGTTGCGACCTCGACCTGTCATGCCGAGTTTATGGCACTTGGATGGGCGGCAAGACACTCCGTTTGGCTCAAAGAGCTGTATTTCGACATGACAAATGAAACCATAACCCCAACTTTAATGTCTGACAATGACACGGCTGTGAAAATTGCAAAAGACAATTCTGCCAACAAGCGTACTAGACACTCCGATTGAGAGTACTTCTATGTCAACGAGCAACTTCATTGAAAACGCCTAGCCATCGAATGGGTTCCCACCAATGCTCAACTTGCGGATATCATGACCAAGGCACTTGGCCCTTTGCCTTTCGAGAGGATCCTAGCCAGCCTCAAAATGTCGGCTCCTGGATGACCGGCATCCGCTATGGCAAGTATCAGGGGGGACAGCGCTGCGAGACACATGCGCCCCCCGCGATTGTCCGTCCCCATACCTGTCCATAAAGTTGTTAGATTAAGGTGACGACACTGCAATTCTTTTACCACTTTTCGCAGGTTGTGCTTTGGTCCCGCCGTTCCTCCACTTGTCTGGTCTCGGATTTTTTTTTTTTTTTTTGTTATGTTATCTTTATTGTTCTCTTCCTCATTTCTTTTCTTTTTATTTCCTTTCCTTTCTTTTCTTTCTTTTTTATTTTATTTTCGTCTTCTGTATTTCTTTCTGCTCATTTTTGATCAGTTGTCGGAGTATTTTCGAGGGGGTGGCTGTTGTGTGGATAAATCGTTACACTTGCTATTAGCATATCAGCAGTTATATGCTTGTATTGGAGCTCTCAAATGCTCCTCAGTCGCCACCGGGACACACACTATCTGTTACCTCACACTTTGCAAGTGCGCCCCGCTTTCCTTACCGAGAATGAAGAGCGATACCGAGCGTACCTTGAGCTTATACATTTTTATACTACCATGCATATCTTAGAGCATCCTCCTAAAACTAACACCCTCGCTCCCCTAACAACAATGGCCGACCGAGAAATTCAAGCCAATCACTCAGCCACATCTGATTTACTCAATAATCATAGCAAAGAAAAGGCCCGACGTTTACATCCAAGTGCGAGTCATCATGACGAGTTTTATGAATTTGTTCAGGAAGCAGGCTGTTCGTAAAACTCTATCTTTTTACACTGTTTTGATGTTCAACATGTTGCTGATGTTGCTGTGCAATTGCTCCGTTCATACAGCTCATCTTGCCACTATATTCCTAGACAAGCTTGAGGAACTTTGTCAAGATCTGGAGTGTAATTCCCTAACTGGTCCCGCTCACCAGATCGCCCTCTTGACTTTGATCGACTTTGCTAGTGGATCAAGGATAGTGCCATGGGAAGAATCTGTTGAACTCTTGAGCATTGAAGGAAATGAACCCATCCAAGACAAAATCATTCAGCTCGCCTTTCTCAGACGCTTCCCCAAACTATTCCACGATGAACGATTCAATCTTGAAAGAAGAGCCAAATTACTCGGAGACCCTTTGGATTCGGTCCGGAACCGCTTTCTAGCCAAAGTCAACTCTTCGCCCTTGAAGGAGGTGGATCTCATCGAAAAAGGCTACAGCACAGCGTATGTCGGATATGACGACATTATCACTCCAAACTTAGACATCCTGGAGCAATATGCCACATCTTGGCAATCAGATACACAATTTGCGCCCTACACTTGCCTTGTTGGCCCCACGATGATTGGCAAGACCCGCTTGCTGATGAAGCTGGCGGAGGAAGTCTGTGTTGTGTATATCTGCCTCCGCGACAAAGATTCCACCTGTGAACCAAAACGGTCGCTTCTTGCGGACGACATGCTCCCACGCGCATCCAACAATTACGAGTATTACTACGCCAGACTCATTGCAGTGATCTTATTCGTCACCGTCCAATTTTTTCAATCCTCCCCACATACAGACATCAGCAAAACGTACTCAGAATGGTTCAAGCACCAAACCACAGTAAAGTTCCGATCGAATGTCCTTCAGAAATTCAGAACGCTTCCTGACAAATCCTCGGCGGAGCTGCTTGGCCTTCCAGTTGACGCCGTCCACAACAATGCTCTTCTAAAGGGTCCTTCCCTGAAGGTATTGCTAGCAGTTGACGAAGCGAGTGCTATGCTTGTAGCACCAAACAAGAATGAAGGATCGTTTTTTCATCTGTTTCGCTGTGCTTTGAGAAACGCTCCTGACCATGCCGGCATCTTGGCTATCCTAGTCGACTCGACTTCTTGCGTTTCCAATTTCTGCCCTACAAACCGAAAGAAGGGCCACTCACGGGCTATCGGCACTCGTGCAGCACCACCTACCAAGCTATCCCCCCCATCTACAAGATATGCACCTTCGATCAAATGGTTCCCTCTGACCCACCAAAAACTTGGAAGGACTTATTCTTGCCGGACCGACTCTGCAAATACGGTGTTCCTTTTTTCAGCATCTACCTCAATGATTTGAAAGAGACTCGCGCCCTGCCCAACTCCAACCCACTTTATGCCATACCTGCAATGGCTAATTTTGCTTTGAAGAAACTCCTCTGTTGTGAAGATGTCAATGGCTCACTCAAGCCAACTGAGGTCCGGGCACTTGCATTACTTGGCCCAACTATTGGAATCCCCCTTCATAGCCAGTCGCATCTCAATGTGGATCTCATGGCATCTCATGCCGCGCATTGCGGCTACCTTGATCCAACCCGTGAAAGTCAACATAGTTTCTATCCGTCTCAACCAATTTATGCGCTGGCTGCAAACGATTATCTGCACAAGAACGAAGACGCACTCGTATTTTGTATCAGATCTCTAGTCTCCGTCCTATCCCAAGGCCACGGCGCTCAAGGGGATGCTGGCGAATTGGCCAGCAGAATCATTCTGTTATGCGCGATGAATAAAACTGCCAATGACATCAAGATTAAGGAAAGAAAAGGAGCCAATCAACCGAACAACCCAAATCAATCGGCCCCTGTTTTCTTGCCCGTGGACAGCACAGCGTTTCCGAGTCCTGTTCCGGTGGCCCATTTCTTGCAAACTCTTACCGGGTTTCCCGTAGAAGAACTGCAGTTTGGCACAATCAGTTGCAAAAACCAGAAAAAATTTCTTGAAGAAGGGATGATGTTCTGGAATCATTTCCAGTATTGCTTGTCTATGCCAACGCCTGGATCATTCATGGAAGCAATGGAACGAGGGTTGGCTATTCAATCTCACAACCAACAAGCCTCATTCAACCAACTCTTGCCAATCTACTTAAAAAGCCCCGAAGATGAGCTAGATGAAACACATCTGACATTCTGCGGTGTCCAAGTAAAAAACCGGTAGACGACCGCAATATTTGCTACGCTCAGGGGATAATGACTCGTTCCAAGGCTAAAATCACGACAAACAAGGACAACCCCTACCTCGCGCTACACTTCAGTTTGCAAGACGAAGGGCCTCCAAAGAACAGTGACACTAATATCAGGAGCCCCCAAG